>CAUYPK010141690.1:0-20539 GCA_963574355.1 Loris lydekkerianus | reverse complement strand
ACCTGCCATTTGATCTTATAATTCCTTTACTAGGTTTATACATAGAAGACCAAAAGTCACAATACAACAAAGACATCTGTACCAGAATGTTTATTGCAGCCCAATTCATAATTGCTAAGCCCAATTAGCAATGGAAGAAGCCCAAGTACCCATCGACTCACGAATGGACTAGCAAATTGTGGTACATGTAACCATGGAATATTATGCAGCCTTAAAGAAAGATGGAGACTTTACCTCTTTCATGTTTACATGGATGGAGCTGGAACATATTCTTCCTAGCAAAGTTTCTCAGGAATGGAAGAAAAAGTATACAGTGTACTCAGCCCTACTATGAAGCTAATTTATAGCTTTTATAAGAAGGCTATAACCCAACTATAGCACAAGAATATGGGGAAAGGGCCAAGGGAGGGGAATGGAGGGGGGAGGTTAGAGTGGAGGGAGGGTACTGGGTCAGGCCACAGCTACGGTACATCTTAAAATGGGTACAGGTGAAACTTACTAAATGCAGAATACAAATGTCTACATATAGTAACTAAGAAAATGCCATGAAGGCTACGCTGAACAGTTTGATGAGAATACTTCAGATTGTATATGAAAGCAGCACATTGTACCCCTTGATTGCACTAATGTACACAGCTATGATTTAACAATATAAAATACATAAGTAAAAAAAAAAAAGGAAAAGAAAATACAACTGCAGACAAATGCCTTTTCCTATGAATACAGACATAAAGGTCCTCAACAAAATACTAGCAAACCAAATGCAGCAAGTAAATTAAAGGATTATACACCATTACCATGTGGGACTTACCTCAGGAATGCAAGTTTGATTTAACATCCCCAAATCAATTTAATATACCATATTAATAGGATAAAGGATTATACAACCACATCACAACTTCAACAGATTCAGGAAAAGCATTTCACAAAATCCAACATCCTTTCATGATACAAACACTCACTAAGGCTGGGTGTGGTGGCTCATGCCTGTAATCCTAGTACTTTGGGAGGCCAAGTTGGATGGATTGCCTGAGCTCACAGGTTTGAGACCAGCCTGAGTCAGAGCAGGACCTTATCTCTACAAAACAAAAATGAGCTGGGCGTTGTGGCAGGCACCTGTGTTCCTAGTAACTTGGGAGGCTGAGGCAAGAGGATTGTTTGAGGCGAAGAGTTTGAGGTTGCTATGAGCTACAATGCCACGGAACTCTACCAAAGGGCAGAAAAGTAAGATTCTGTCTCCAAAAAAAACCCAAAAACCAAAAAACAAAATACCCCAAAACACTAAGAATAGAGAACTTCCTCAATCAGATAAAAGGGTACCTATAAAAATATTGCACTAAATGGCAAAAGACTGAATGTTTTCCCCATAAGATCAGGAATAGACAAGGATGTCCACTTTCATAATTTCTATTCAACATTATACTGGAAGTTCTAGCCAGGGCAATTAGGCAAGAAAAATAAATAAAAGGCACCCAGACTAGAAAGAAACAACTAAAACTCTCTGTATTAGCAGATGACATGACCTTATATACTGAAAAAAAATCCTAAGGATTCTACTAAAAAAACCTGTAACTGGGAAAATGCCAGGAAGGCTATGTTAACCATTGTGATAAAAATGTGTCAAACGGTCTGTGAAGCTAGTGTATGATGCCCCATGATCATATCAATGTATGCAGCTATGATTTAATTAAAAAAAAAGAAGTAATTAAACAAGTTCAGCAAGATTGCATGATAGGAGATCAAAACATGAATATCAATTGTATTTCTACACAGTAGCAATTAAAAAACTAAAATGAAATTTTAAAAATACCATTCATAATAGTATCAAAAAGAATAAAATACCTAAGAATAAATTTAATAAAATTTATTTGTATGAGATTTGTACACTAAAAATCATAAAATGTTGAGAGAAATTAAAGATGATTTAAATAAACAGGAAGAAGTTATGGTTCATTGTTGAAATGCACCTTTTTTAAGGGGCCTGTCCTAGTAGAGATAGGGATAATTCCAGTACTTGATATATGCTGATTAGTACTGAAAAGATGAAGAAAATGGCTGATGCATTTTCTGATGTGGGAAGATTCCCTTTAAAAATTTATTCATTTCATATGTTTTGGTGTTTAGCTGCAATTAGCTAGAACTCTGAAATGTCTTTTTATAATTCTGTCCACCATTTTATATAGAGTATAGTTGTTGGAATGTCTTGTAAATTTCCATGATTGTTGGCAAGTCAGGACAAGCTCTGTTTTCTTTTTTTTTCCTTTTGTTCTTTTTTTTTTTTTTTTTGAGACAGAGCCTCACTCTGTCACCCTGGGTAGAGTGCTGTGGCATCACACCTCACAGCAACCTCAAATTCCTAGGCTCAATTGATCCTCTTGCCTCAGCCTCCTGAACAGCTGGGACTACAGGCGCCCATCACAATGCCTAGCTTGTTTTTGTATTGTTAGTAGGGATGGGGTCTCACTCTTGCTCAGGCTGGTCTTGAACTCCTGAGTTCTATAAATCTACCCACCTTGGTGCCTAGCCACAAGAACTGTTTTCTTGCTGTAACTTTGGCATTTAAGAGCACCTCCATCCAAGCCTGTATCCTTTATGATCCAGAGCTGTGCTTAACAAATAGCATTGTTACTTTCAAACAAGGTACATTTTCCCCTTATTTTCAGTACTAGCTGATCAAACTTCTTAAGTCATTCTGGGAACATGGTTGGTGCTTCTATTGTTGCTTCATTAAATGATGCTATGTGTATCCTTATGTGTAATTTCCATGTCTAAGAGCTGGAGTGGTTACAGGAGATCAGCAAGGGAGAAAAATTCAGCTGACTGTTCTGAGAGGTAAGAGTTACACTAATGATGAAAAGCAAGATGGCTTTCAGAGAAATTGGAAATGGCCAAAATTTCAGTGTTCTTTTTATATATTTTTTGCTTATCTAATTCTCATTCTCTTTTAGTATTCTTGTGTCTCTCCTCTCTAAACCATATTCATAATCCTGTTTTTATGCTTTGCCCTACATGTAATTTTACACAGCTCACATGGTACTACAAAAAGCCAGGAAAATAAAATTCTCTGAAATCTGGTCTTTACTTTCTGTTGGTGCATACACTATTGTAAAATAGCTGTATTTTATAATACTAACGTAAACCTTGTAATACACACATTCCTGAAAAGTCATGTGATTACTATTTGTAAATCAAATCTTGAATTCACCAGTGAAGTCAATTTAAGGAATTCAGTAGGTGAATTCTGTCATAGTGAAGACTCCTTTTATAAAATGAGTACTCTATCCAGTATCCTTGTATCTATCAATCTGACAGCCTGCACTTTTTTTTTTTTTTTTTTTTTTTTTTCAGTTTCTGGCCGGGGCTGGGTTTGAACCTACCACCTCTGGTATATAGGGCCGGTGCCCCACTCCTTTGAGCCACAGGCACCACCCTAACAGCCTGCACTTTTTATATTTCCTGAATTTTCTTAAATTGGAACACACCCATACTTGATCTTTAAGATAGTGCTGAAATCCCTATTTAGAACACATTAGCTTTCTTTTTCTCTCTAGTGGGTATAATGATCTAGGGAAGGAAAAATGAGCTAACAAGTCCTAGCTTGTGTCATTATAGCTTATGACTGGTGAACATAGAATATAATCAGATGTTTCCATATCTAAAGTCCAAATCTTGTTATGATATCTTCTGTGGGCTCCCTTTTCTACTAACACTCCTTTGGCCTAGTTCCTGTTGCTGTCAAATACATAGCTCTCTTGTGAGAACTGCCACAATGACTTCTATAGATCATGTCTGTATGTTTATAACTGAATTGTTCCCTCTATCAAAAAGGAAGACTGGGGAGGTGCCTGTGGCTCAAAGGAGTAGGGTGCCAGCACCATATACCAGAGGTGGTGGATTCAAACCCGGCCCCAGGCAAAAATTGCAAAAAAAAAAGAAAAGGAGAGTGAGAAACCAGAAAATCATCTGTTATTTGATTTCATAGTTATGTCCAACAAGTCATCTTAGAGACTTACATGATCTAATGATAGAAACTGGGGTTGTAGCCAGGAGACGCTGGTCTGTGCTTCAGATTTTTGCTTTATGCCGAAGTCCCTAATCTTACCTACCTCCTTCACTGGAATGTTAGCATTGTAAGTTTAAAGGAAGTTATTTAAAAAATCCACAGTATTAACCATTCTAATTATCCATTCTAATTAACTCACAATTTTTCTTTCATTAAGACCCCAATTAAGATTTAATACATATAGGTAAATAACTTTGTACATACCTGCTTCTCATACATAAAATATGCATGCACATAAAATACATGCACCTGATTGTGGGAAATCAAAAATTAGTTCCACATAATGGATTTTCTTTTAACCACCTACTCTACATTTATAATCTACTTTAAGGGCTCTTTTCCTAGAATTGGCAGCTCTAGGAACAGTGAGATCAGTTTGTCTACAGTTGTTCCCTACCTTTTTTGGCTCTGGTACACCTACACTTGCTTCCAAAAATACACCCCACAGTCTGGTGCTCAATGGAATGAAAATCTTTTCCTGAGCTAATAGAATTTAAAACAGAGGATGCAATGGACACAGTTCTGCGTTTTAGGGTACCCATAACGACACTGTGAGGCGAACCAGTGGATATGATTCAATTGACCTAGAACTGAAAGAAAGGGGGCTTTAGGCTGTTTTTCAAAGATGGGCTAGATATACACTTATCCTTCTACATCTCCCAGCTTGACCTCCCTCGTGACTGAGGATATGCTTTTGAAGAGATGACTAGCCAAGGGAAACAGTGCAGCTAGTAGCAGCATTAGGGTAAGTAAAAACTAAACGGTTTCAACAAGGACTAAAATCATAGTTTTGGCCTTATTAGCACTATATTCTAACTACCTGTTCTAATTGGCTACATATATAGTGTGAAAGAAAACCAACCTTTAATCACAAACAAAAATTAACTCAAGTATATGACACAGATAAATTGTTTAGTCTCAATTTCCTATATTCAATGTTGAGCCTATACCAAAGTTGCTATCTATTGAAGTGAAAAGGTTATTTACCAGAACAGTTCTAAAAGTTCCATAATTTGTATGATTATTCTGGATAATTAATTTTATTTCATGTGACTGACCTGAATTCCACAACTTATACCACCTTTCTTTCTTTCTTTCTTTCTTTCTTTCTTTCTTTCTTTCTTTCTTTCTTTCTTTCTTTCTTTCTTTCTTTCTTTCTTTCTTTCTTTCTTTCTTTCAGAGACAGAGTCTCACTTTGTCGCCCTCAGTAGAGTGCTGTGGCATCACAGCTCACAGCAACCTCCAACTCCTGGGCTTAGGCGATTCTCTTGCTTCAGCCTCCCAAGTAGCTGGGACTATAGGTGCCTGCCATAACACACGGCTATTTTTTTGTTGCAGTTCAAACACACCACCCTCAGTATATGGTATATGGGGCTGGTGCCCTACCCACTGAGCCACAGCCGCCACTCCCTACACCACATTTCTTATAATTCACATGCATTTCTGAGAAATTTTTAGTAAATATTTCTATTGTCCAATATGAAATAAACCTTGAAAGGCAAACAGAAGTTTCTAAAGTTAATTGAGTTATCTTCTTTATGGGGATATACTCCTCCTATATTTTTTATGGATGTATAATATATCCTATACCTTCTTTATGGATGTGTATACTTCCTCAATTTTCTGCTATAGTAGGGATTTCTGGCCAAGGCATTAGAAGAGCTTACTAACTGTCAGAATACCTCCTAGAGGAGGTTGTAATAATCTCCTAGAAGGATTTTGTTAAAAATCCTAGAATAAAGTCTATAATTACTAGTTGACTCAATCTACCTTGTATGTTTTATTATTACCATTCTATTAAAACATATCAGTAAGACTAATGATTTATACTCTTCTCAGTTTATGCCTTACCTCAATTTTCCCCCAGTCTCCAGAAAAGTTTAAAGAGCCATTTTTACTAAATTACAAAGATAATATATAAAAGGCATGGAAAATGATGATTCTCAGAAGAAAACTTCACTGAATTCTAATGAATACCAGTTAGGGAGTGACTACAGCTTACCAGCATTTCATGACATTAGTAGTGTCAGTTGTATAAGAATCTGCATGAGTAGCTGGATTAAATATTTGAAAATATGCTTAAAAAAAGAAAGTTGAGTTTTATCTTGGTGATAAAACAGTTAAAGACAAGTTGGAATAGAAAGTTACATTAAGGTAAAGCTGTGGAACAACATGTGGCTCTACTGCCTCTCCCCTACATAGCCTTGATTTTTATATTTAAACACTGAAATTGAAAATTAAGACTCTCACTATAATTCACATATTAGAAGAAATAGAAAGCAAAAGATCAATTAGTTCTAGATATACTTTGATTTTGCGCCTTCAATTTCCACTTAAGTTTCCTGAGAAAAGAGGATATCATCATGGGTTTGGTGACTCTAGACAACAAATAGAAAGGCTTACTCTGCAGTGGACACTGAATTAGAGACAGATCCACCAATGCTCTCCTCTCATAAGGACCAGCTTCAGGAGCTCTTCAGATTTATCATAAAACTATATACAAAGAAGAGCAATAAAAATTGGTTGTATTTCTCAGGTTATTAAAAAAGATTCTATTAAATAGACAGAAAAATACATTAAAGTACATATGACAGATGAGAAAATACACAATACTAAGAATTATGACTAGTATTTCTCAAAACTGTGAGCATCATCAAAAATAAGGAAAGTCTGAGAAACTGTCACAGGCAAGAGGAGCCTAAGGAGATGAGACAACTAAATGCAATGAGCTGTCCTAATGGAATACTGAGACAGAAAAAGGGTATTATGTAAAAACTGAGAAAAAAACTATGAATAACTATAGACTACAGTTAATAATAATGTATCAGTTCATGAATTATAACAAATGTATCATATTCATGTAAGATGTTAACAATAGAGGAAACAGTGTGGTATATATGGGAACTCTATATTATCTGATCAATGTTTCTGTAAATCTAAAACTGTTCTAAAAATAAGGTTTATTAATTTTTTAAAACAGATTGCATTTGTCAAACTATTTGAAATGATTCCATTAATTAAAAATTCCTAATATGGAGGGCCCAGATCATGGTCCTGGATCAAGGGCAGTCAGAGGCTATAGCTATCAGATGACAACAGGACAAGGACTACTCCCCACCCCCACAGTAACCCGGTTTAGAAAGCTGCAAATCCAGAAACCCAAAATCTCTTCAGTGAATTACAATGGGAACAACAGATTATTAAGACAATATGCAAATTCTCTTTAACTTTCTTCATCTCACACAGCCGTTTAGAGCCCTCACACAGCTCTAAAGCACATTGTTGACAAAAGAGTTTGCAAGCAGTAAAATTTCCAAGTGCAAAAGCAGAACTAACAATTCAGCAGGAGAAATGCATGCTTCATACATCAGCTGCCAGCCCTATCTCAGGGAGGGATGAGCCTGCAGGAGCAGAGGTTTTTGTGACTCCTAGCTACATCACTACAAGTCCCTACAATATACAGCGTGACTATTAAAGCAAACAAACTCTGTGACTCTGTTCCCCCTCTTGCTTAAAGATTCTTTAAACACTCAGGATTAAGAGTGTTGAATTTATCAGCCAGGGTTCTTTTCTTGGTTTCATTCTTGAAGCATGGTTTCTTTTCTTTTCTTTTCTTTCTTTCTTTCTTTCTTTTATTTCTTTTCTTTCTTTCTTTTCTTTCTTTTCTTTCTTTTCTTTCTTTCTTTCTTTCTTTCCTTTCTTTCTTTCTTTCCTTTCTTTCTTTCCTTTCTTTCTTTCCTTTCTTTCTTTCTTTCTTTCTTTTCTTTCTTTTCTTTCTTTCTTTTTTTCTTTCTTTTTTTCTTTCTTTTTTTCTTTCTTTCCTTTCTTTCTTTCTTTCCTTTCTTTCCTTTCTTTCTTTTCTTTCTTTTCTTTCTTTCTTTCTTTCTTTCTCTTTCTTTTTTTTTTTGACAGAGTCTCAAGCTGTTGCCCTGGGTAGAGTGCCATGGCATCACAAGTCACAGCAACCTAAAACTCTTAGACTTAAGTAATTCTCTTGCCTCAGCCTCCCAAGTAGCTGGGACTACAGACACCTACCTCAAAGCCCAGCTATTTTGTTGTTGTAGTTGTAGCTGTCATTGTTGTTTAGCAGACTCGGGCTGGGCTTGAACCCACTAGCCTCAGTATATGTGGCTGGTGCCCTAACCACTGAGCTATGGGCACCAAGCCTGAAGCATGGTTTCTTTCTTTTTTTTTTTTTTTTCTTTTTATTGTTGGGGATTCACTGAGGGTACAATAAGCCAGGTTAGACTGATTGCATTTGTTAGGTACAGTCCCTCTTACAATCCTGTCTTGCCCACAAAAGGTGTGGCACACACCAAGGCCCCACCCCCTTCCCTCCTTCCCTCTCTTTCTGCTCTCCCCTTCCTCACCCCTCCCTATTTCTTTCTCTCTCTGCTCTCCCCTTCCCCCACCCCAACAGGCACCTTACTTGTCATTAATTGATCAAAATTGAGTACATAGGATTCATACTTCTCCATTCTTGTGATGCTTTACTAAGAATAATGTCTTCCACTTCCATCCAGGTTAACACGAAGGATGTAAAGTCTCCATTTTTTTTAATGGCTGAATATATACCACAGCTTGTTAATCCATTCCTGGATTGGTGGACATTTAGGCTGTTTCCACATTTTGGCGATTGTAAATTGAGCTGCAATAAACAGTCTAGTACAAGTGTCCTTATGATAAAAGGATATTTTTTCCTTCTGGGTAGATGCATGAAGCATGGTTTCTTAATTAAAATACTGACCATAATTAATTAGTAAAACAAATTTTAAAGTGAAAATCTATTGATGCTAAATATTCATTCTTTCATTTAGATAATAAATATTTATTGTAGATCTATTGTGAGCCAGATACTGGGCTGATGAAAGAAATTAGCATAGGAGAACATTCTGAACTGATGAAACAGTTTGAATATCAGATCAATAAATAGAAATGGGAATGACGTGAATACAATTGGAGAACATTCTTGATTTAACCTTGCACTCCCTCTAGTGGTCTCTTGGTTTAAATGGGAAGCTTATATAACAGCCCACCATCTGGTTACGTTCAATAAGCCGGAACTCTGACATTCTGACTGCTTATTTGACTTTGTGAGCACTCCAATCTCTGACTGCTATATGGAATCTCCTTCTTCCCCTCCTGGTTCTGATAGTTTTATAATATCTGTCAAGATACGACCATTGATTCACTTAACAAACATCTATTCAGAACCCATCTTAAGAAGGCATTAACTAATACTTTCAATTTAATAACTTTATTTTCCCAACATTTTGACACTTGTTAAGTCAACTAGGTTAAAACTATGAGGGATATTCCCCCAAAGGATTTGGAATTAACAATTCCCACTTCTGGTGCTGGGAGAACTGGATATCCACATGTAAAAGACTGAAACTGGACCTGCACCTTTTTTCACTCACAAAAATTGATTCAAGATGAATGAAAGACCTAAATTTAAGGTATGAAATGATAAAAATCCTCAAAGAAAGCATGGGAAAAACACTTGAAGATATCAGACTGGGGAAAGACTTTCTGAAGAAGACTTCTGTGGCAATTGCAACAACAAAAAAAATGAACAAATGGGACTCAAACTGAAAAGCTTCTGTACAGCTAAGGAGACAACCAAAGCAAATAGACAACCTACACAATGGGAAAGGATATTTGCATATTTTGAATCAGACAAAAGCTTAATAACTAGGATCTACAGAGAACTCAAATTAATCAACATGAAAAAAGCCAACAATCCCTTATATCAACGGGCAAGAGAGATCAATAGGACCTTATCTAAAGAAAACAGACAAATGGCTAACATACATATGAAAAAAATGCTCATCGTCCCTAATTATTAGAGAAATGCAAATCAAAAGCACCCTGAGATATTATTTAACTTCAGTGAGAATGGCCCACATCACAAAATCTCAAAACTGCAGGTGTTGGCATGGATGTAGAGAGAAAGGAACACTTTTACCCTGCTGGTGAGACTGCAAACTAATACAACCTTTTTGGAAGAAGTATGGAGAACCTTCAAAGAACTCAAACTAGACCTCCCATTTGATCCTGCAATCCCATTACTGGGTATCTACCCAGAAGGAAAAAAAATCCTTTTACCATAAGGACACTTGTACTTGACTGTTTATTGCAGCTCAATTTACAATCACCAAAATGTGGAAACAGCCTAAATGCCCACCAATCCAGGAATGGATTAACCAGCTGTGGTATATGTATACCATGGAGTACTATTCAGCCACTAAAAAAAATGAAAAAAATGGAGACTTTACAGCCTTTGTATTAACCTGGATGGAAGTAGAAGACATTCTTCTTAATAAAGCATCACCAGAATGGAGAAATAAGAATCCTATGTACTCAATTCTGATATGAGGACAATTAATGACCTAGTACACGGGGGGGGGGGGGAGGCGGGAAAAGGGAGAACAGAGAAAGAGAGGGGGGTGGGAGGTCATAGCATGTGGCACACCTTCTGGGGGCGGGACACAATTATAAGAGGGACTTTACCTAACAAATGCAATTAATGTAACCTGGTTCTTTGTACCCTCAATGAATCCCCAAAAATAAAAGAAAAAACAAAAAAACATTTTCCCACTTCTTTCTCCTGCCCATCCATTCTAATTTTCACACTTCTTCATTCCTCAACAAAATTGTATTGAGAGTTTACTATGTGCTAAGTAGAGTTCTAGGCAGTTAAGTTGTAGTAATGAACAAAAGACAAAAATCCTTACCTCCGGCTCAGCACCTGTAGCTCAGTGGCTAGAGTGCCGGCCACATACACTGAGGCTGGCAGGTTTGAACTGGGCCTAGGCCTGCCAAACAACAATGACAACTACAACCAAAAAATAGATGGGTACTATGGTGGGCACCTGTAGTCCCAGCTACTTGGGAAGCTGAGGCAAGAGAATCGCTTAAGCCCCAGAGTTGGAGGTTGCTGTGAGCTGTGACACCATGGAACTGTACTGAGGGTGACATAGTGAGACTCTGTCTCAAAAAAAAAAAAAAAAAAGGAATCCTTAACCTCCATGAAGCTTATGTGGTAGTTCAGGGGGTGGGAGGGTGAGACAGAAAATAGATATAATTAACAAGTAAATTAAGTAATTTCTCAGATGATCAATAGTATAAAGAACAATAAATCAGGGAAAGGATTTTTCAGGGTATACATTTTTAAATGTAGTTGGGAAGGACACACTGAGAAAGTGTCAACTGAGCAAAGACTAGAAGGAGGTAAAGGGACATGGTTTGGGGGAAGAGCTTTCCAGTAGTCAGAGAAAAGTGAGGAAAGGAAGAGAATAATAGTTTTCCTAGGGCTCAGGAAAAAAGGGAATATTGTGCAGGGCTTTATAGGCCATGGTAGAGACTCTGGATTTTACTCTGAGTAAAACAATGTAGTGTTCTGAACAGAAGAGTGATGGGATCCCAATTATGTCTTAAAAGGATTACTATGACTGCTGTGTGCAGAACAACTAAAGAGGGGCAAGGCTAGAAGAAGGAACACTAGCTGGGAGGCTGTTGCAATGATCCAAGAGAGAGAGATGATAGTGTCTCAGAAGAGGGGTTGGAGGTGGTGAGAAGTGGTCAGACTTTGGATGCATTTTGAAGACAGAGTTGACAGCGTATTTTGTAGATTGAATGTAATTATAAAACCAAAGAGTCAAGGGTGTTTGGCTTGAACAACTAGAATGGGGCTGCCATACAGGAAGGAAAGATTAGGAGCTCAGGTTTCTCAGCTTTGAACATACTAAGTTAGGGGTACCAATCAGACACCTAGTAACCAATGTACTCTTTACTCTCTTCTTCTGCCTACCTATTCATTTACCTGGTCAAATTTCTGTCACAAATCCTTTAATACCTATATATGTTTTTTTTAGTGTGACATTTCTAGGCTTAGAAACAATATTTTCCCTTACTTAGGCAAGAAAGTGGGTATTTTTGATATTTCCTTTCTCTTTAAGCCCCAACAGCCAATTAATCACTACATTCTGCCATTTAGGCCTCCAAAGTGACTCTCAAGTGCTACTCTTCCTTTTCACATCTGCTGTCATTACCTTTGTTCATATTTTCCCAATCTTTTTCCTGGTCACTCAGTATCATAGTATGATCTTTTTACTTTATCAGGGAAAATGGGTGGAGTGGTCCAGCTGATCTAGAGTCAGAAAGTGGGGTGGAGGCAAGGGACAGAACCTAAGGAAGAATGTAATTTACTACCAGTCTTGAAAGTGAACTCATACCATTTTCACACTTTGGGGCTTGGCCTGGAAATGGTGTTACTACAATCACTCCACTACTACCCACCCCAGAATTACATTCAAGAGAGAATGCTAAGGTTGAGCTGAGAAAGTATACCAATAATAAGATTATGACATCAAAGTCCCTACCCAACTATTTCTTGATCAACAACTTTCCTAGATAATCAGGCAGTGGACCAACCATGATGTTGCTGGAAATCTAGCACTTCTTCCATGACATAACTGGTCTCTCAGCCTAAGGTTGCAAGAGCAACCTTTCTGGGTGCAAGGTAGCTGAAATACATCAGGGAGAAAGACTGCATGAATAATCATGGAGGAGGAAGAGCATGAAGTTTAAGGAGGTGCTAACGTAGGGGGTGGTTGGGCAGGTAATTGAATTTCATTTCAAAGGTTTCTAAAGAGTCCTTCAATTTTTGGCATGGGTAGATGGGTCTGTGCCCAAATAAAATCTAACTGGTGTCTCATACCTGAATGATGCAGTTGGTACAATTCATATACAATTTAACAACAAAATATTTTTTGGTGCCAAGACACTGTTCTATTAATATTAACTCATATAATAATCACAAATGCTTTGTGAGATAGGTACTATTATTATCCCCATTTTGTAGGTAAGGAAATTGAGGAAAAGAGGGTTTAAGGAAGTTGTTCATGGTCACATAGGTAGAAAGTGACAGTGTTGGCGTTCAAACCCAGGCAGTGTGACTCAGAGTCTCTGCCCTTAACCACTATGCTGTGTCCTATGGTAAAGGCTAAATGAATGTCCCCTTGGATAGTCCATGTTTGGGTGGCCCAGGTATTGACCAGACCAGACTCTGAGGTGTTGATGGTTTGAGTAACTAGCCAGGGCAGTAGTAGGCTGGAAATAACTAATGCCATGAAGAGAAGAGGCCTGGACAGAGGGGTGTAGTGAGTTGTTATAAATGCATTCTGAGGAGTCTGGGGAGGAGGACCAATCATGTTATGTGTTGGTGTAGCAGCAGTGCTGCCCCCCAGTACCTGGTTAATTCAGATGCCTGCAGCTGAAGAGCAGATGTCCATGGAACTTGTGAAAGGGGAAGACCTTTTATGTGAAGAAGGTAGCAGTAGTTGGTGTGGATTGGGCTAACAGGTTAAGAGGGATCCACAACTGATTTGAAGTTATTACAGATGTGAGCAGAGGGAGAATCACAATGAAGTTCATTGGGGAAATGTCCCAAGGGCCTGAAGATTACATTGGTCTGTCATTGCATCAACTGTAGTATCATAGAGGCACACTGGAAGTTTGGTCAGATATGGGGCAACTAAAAGACTCCCTAGACCAGTTCTCAAAATGTGCTGTGCATCAAAATCACTTGGGGAAGCACTGGTTAAAAAGGAATATTCTTGGGCTCAACCACTAGAGGATCTGATTCAGGAATCTTCATTTTAGGATTAAGATGTGGGCAGTTTATAGACCACATTATGAAACATGCTCCATCAGATTACATACAAAGTTTGAACAGCTGTGTTAAGTCTGCAGGGGTGGTGCTCAAAGGCACAGAGAACCTCTATCCTGTTAGAATGTGGCACCTTGGAACACAAACCACTAGGCTGCCTCATACGAAACCTGGATCTTTATGTTCTACACAAGCACCTGCTTGTTACCTATGTTGTGGCTGGGTTAAATGGCCATGACATTCTTGAGCTGGAACAGGATGGGTGCAAGTCTCCCTTGGCTGTTCCAGGCTATAATGGTTTAAACTCATGACCACAAGCTACCTGTTTCTCTTAAAGGAAGTGTCTCCCTGCTTAAAAGGGGCCTTTATCACTATGAGCTCTCATTTTTACTTGGGGTAATTGACTTTGATTAGGACAAACTTCCTAGAGAAGTGGGTGCAGGAGCAGAGATCAAAGTACCCAGGTCCTCCTGTGACAGGACAATACCCCAACCCTACACCTGTATGTTTAAATCATTAGTTAACAGTACATGTTTAAGGCATTAGTTAACAGTACAAGCCAGGTCTGGGGTAGAAGTAAACAACCTCTTAAGCTATTGAAAGGTCATTTCTGTGTCTGAAAACCAAATTCCTTTCTCTTAAGGATAATGAATGATGGGGAAGTGAAAATGCAGAGGTGGTAGACGAATTGCTGGTGGTACCAAGGATTTACTGAAATCTTCAATTGTCTCAGGGGACTTCATTTCAGAAAGACCTACAGTTTTATCCAGCACTATGTAAACTCTGGCAGAACACAATGTAGAAACACCATTTTCACACTTTGGGATTTGGCAAGGAGTTGGTTAGCTGCTGTAATCACTCTATGACCACTCAGCCCAGAAGTTGCTTTAAGTCATATTATCTGAATTTAACATTGTGTATATAAACAACTTTGGATTTAGAAGGCTCCATATTAATAGAAAGAATTTTAGATGGTGATCACACTGAGCATGGGATAATCTTGACAAGGAAGATTCTCCTTTTTATTTTCAGAGAGAATCTCAAGGCCAACATGGAGGAGATGGAGGATGAGATGAAACCTATTCCAAGATGTTGTTTAAAGTTTTTGTTTTACGGAAGGCCTTGACTTTAGACTCAGAGGCTATCACATAGTCATCCTTATCAATTGGGGTGGTCCCTCTGTCTCTTGGTAGGTAGTGTCTTTATTTACCTTAGAGGTGTGAGCTGGATTCTAGTGGTCAGAGGGGTGGGTTTAACAGGGAATTCTCTGTGATATTTAGGGGTGGGGTAGGAGGGCAGAGGGAATGCTGGCAGCAAAACTCCGACTAAGTGAAGGGTGCAAGTCTTGAGGGCAATAATGTGTAGTCTACTCTCGGGCAGGAGTGGTGTATGAATAAAGTGGGATTTTCTTTTTTGAGACAGAGTCTCACACTTGTCACCCAGGGTGCTGTGGCATCATGGCTCACAGCAACTTCAAACACTTGGGTTCAAGTGATCATCTTGCCTCAGCCTCTCAAGTAGCTGGACTACAGGCACCTGCCACTATGCCTGGAGAGTTTTTCTGTTTTTGTAGTAGAAACGGGATCTCACTCTTGCTCAGGCTGGTCTGGAACTCCTGAGCTCCAGCAACCCATCTGCCTCAGGCTCTCAAGGTGCTAAGATTACAGGCATGAACCGTCACTCCCAGCAACAAAGGGGAATTTTAAGTGTAGTGGGCAACAAGCAATACTAGGGCTGACTTTAGCTGCACAGGCTGAAGTTGGACCTGTTGGACCAGGGATTTGTTTAAGACGCCCTGCATATAACTCACTCTAGATATGACAATTTGCTAAATTCTTTAATGCAATTATCACATTTAATCTTTATAACCCTATAAGGTAGGTACTATAATATTATCACCTCTAGTTTACAAATGAGGCTACTGAGGCACAAAGAGGTAGTAACTGATGGAGCTAGTAGTTGATAAAGCTGGGACTCTCTGCATGACACTGAACCTGTGATATACTATCTTCCCAAGTTCTATAGGAACATACATCATCCATTAAAGCAGTGATTTTTGTGCTGTGAGAGGATCTTGGGTGTCCCACGAAATAATTTTAAAGACCATTAATTCAATTATTTTTAAAAGAAGGTCAAAGCACAGTTAAGTATATTCTTTTTTTATTATCATCTGAACAGTTTTTTATTTTTTTCTTTTATTTACCTCTGAACTTTTTCTTGGCCTCTTGCTCCCAAGGGTACCCTGCTCCTGCTACCTCAACCCTTCAGAACTTTGGAGTCATTGATCTCAGATACTGCTTTACTGTCCACCAACCTGCAGGTGGTGGTCTTTTGGATAATGTGCATGGAGTTGGGTTGTCCAGGGAATCACTAAGATTGAAGTCCTTCCTGTCTTCCAGCAGGTGGCTGTAGGTGGTAATCTCAGCCTTTGGCATGACCCTCTACCCAGGTGTGTGCCACTTCTGACTCTCAGGTATCCTCAAACTTTTTAAACAGGGAGCCGAATCACTGTCCCTCAGACAAGTGGAGGGCTGGACTATAGTTAAAAACAAACAAACAAAAAAAACTATGAACAAGTTCCTATGCACACTGCACATACCTTATTTTGAAATAAAAAAGCAAAACAGGAACAAATACAATCACACTGCCTCATGTGGCCCGCAGGCCGCAGTTTGAGGACCCCTGCGATGCTGCAGGAGCCTATGGAGTTGCTCCATTTACATGTCATAGTGAGCCTCCACCTCCCTCAGGATGTTCTCCAGGCTGGCCTTCAGATTTCTCATGGATTCCAGAATGATTTCCAAGGACTGGATTGTAGTCTCAGCTCTGTAAGCATCACCTCTACAACTCTGATATCAGCAGACCGCGAGGAGATCACTGTGGTGCTCTCCTCAATCAGCTGGGAACAGCACTTGTCCAGCTTTTCATGGTTCTTCTGAGCCAGCTTGTCAGAATGGGCCCAGATGTCTGCCATGATCTTGTTGAAGTCCAGGGATTTGGGGTATTTACCTCCATGGTCAACCCAGAGCTGTCAATCTCGGCTTGTAAGCCTTTTCTTTCCTCCTTGTGGTTATTCTTTATGAAGAGCAGTTCCTCCTTGAGAGCCTCGACACCTGTCTTCAGCTGCAGACGAGCAATATTGATGTCATTAATGACTTTGCGGAGCACATAGATGTTGCTCTTCATAGACTGGTGTATGGGCAGCTCTGCCTAAGACTTGACTCTAAAATCATTGGCAGCAAGATGGGCATTGCCAATCCACAAATGATATGGGCATTGTCAAGAGAATTTACAAAGATCTGAGCCCTCAGGTCTTTGATGGTCTTGCAGTAATGTGCCCAGTCTCTGACCTGGGGCCCCTTCTTTTCCAAGTGGTCCTGGATTTTGCTCTCTAACCTCCAGTGATCAGTTTCAGGCTGGGCAGTTTTCTGATAGAGGGGCTAGTGTCTTATGAATTGGACATGTATTGACAGAGGATGATCTGGGCTATTATGGTAAAACCTTGTTGATTTTGTCTGATGATGTGCCTGTTTTGCAGGTAACAGCATGGAATGGGTATGAGTAGTAAGAGATAGGATGTGCCTTCCATGGAGGAAGGATGGCTCTGCCTTGGTGGTGAGGTAATGTGGCTGACACTGAATCTAGTCTCCATTTTCATGCAGTTATCTATTTGCTTGTAAAGTCTGGAGCTTGGGTGGTGTGGGTAGAAGAGGAGGTTTGGCTACCTGACTAAGAAGTTACACTGTGCATGGAGCTCTATGGGGAACTGGAACTGTAGTATAATTCATTGCCATTCACTCTATCTGAAGCATAAGGAAGTGGAGCTCTTGGAAATATAGCTCTAGTAGCTTTGATCCTAACTGCCAGGTGGGCAGTAACTAAGAATTGAAGGTCTAATTCTACATTCTTCCTGTAAAGCTTGCCAAAACACAGGGCATACAGCTTTATGGCTCTGTCATTCACTGGCCCCAGGTGAGAGTCCCAGAAGCCAACAGCATTCTAGGACAATAATCATTCCCTCTCCTAGCAGGGAGGCAGGTCAAAGGGGCCCCAGTTGGCATAGATCCCATGTTGCCAGCTGGAATGCTGAAACATCATTGGACAAGAAGGCAAACAACAGAATTATGGGAGAAAGAAGGATGTGGTTGAGCTAGAGATGTAGGTCTTAAATGGCTTACTGGACTGAGATAAAGGAATATATTGGGACCTGAGATACAAAACCAAACAGGGCAAGAGACACCTAAAGAGGCTGGTGGAAGGATGAGAAACAGCCAGTCAAAGTAAACAAAAAAGATGTGATCTAGACACATTCTGGAGGCCAGGAGTTAGTGTCCTACACTGGGTTTTAATAATCTGGTTTACATGGATAGGGTAAGTTCCGTTGAAGGGAATCTGTCGAAGGGAATCTGGGTGGAACAAAATGACTTCCTAAAAGATGGATAATAAAAGGCAAAAATCAAAGTATTCAACAAAGAGGTTTGTGAACAAGTGATGTAAAAGTTCAGGAGTTATTTCACAGAGAAATAGAGGCCATTGGGAAGGCACCTGGTTATTTTGCTAGTAGGAAACCCTCCCAGTCTCCTGGTATACCCATCCTTAACTTCTTTTGCTCTGGCTTCATAAAAGATGGTTCTCATCTGAAAACTACTCACCCCACCCACTTTCTCCTGCTTCCTCTGAGATTTTGTTCCATGTCCTATCCTTCCTATACATACATTTTAATACTTCCATTTCATCCTATACATCTTTTAAAACCAACAAATCACCCATCAACTCTTACTTTCCCTTGGCCACAGCCCTCCTCTTTCCTTTCTTTTTCATTCAACCCTTGAACAGATAGAGTAGCTTTCCTTTCCTATTTCCTTAGTTCCTATTCACTCCTCAATGGCTTGAGGTATAAACTCCCATCATTTTCAAGAAAGTTATCTGACAAAGGTCATTATTCATTGCCTTGATTGCCAAATATGACTTACACTTTAGTACTTATCTGCATCAGTCCCTCTATAACACATGATGTTGCTGAGAGTTCTTTTCTTCCTTAAACTCTTCTGCTCCCTTGGGATTACATGACCACTTTCTATTTTGATTATGTGGCTAGCCCTGATAGTTGTCTTTCAGCTAAAGTGACTGGAGCTTTCCCATTACCAGTTTTATTTCCTGGGGTTCTGGGCTCTACTTTCTTTTTCTACATACTCTCTACCTTTTCCCTAAAGAATACCATCCATTTTCAAGTTTGTATTATCACTTGATATCCTGGCAAAAGACCTCAGTCTACAGTTCCAGCTTTTACTTTCATCTCCAAATTTGGATATCCAGTCTCTCTGGGCATTACCTCTACTGCACACCACCACCTATTCCTGTTTATTGAGGTAATATAGTACAGTAGTTCAGTACCTAGTTTGAAGAATTAGATTACCTGTATTTGAGTCTCAACTTGGCCACTTACTAACCTTCAGCAAGTCATTTAACCTCTCTGTACTCCCATGTGTAAAACAGAGATAATAATTAGTACTCATAGCTTAATGCTTTTATGAGGATACAAGAGAAAAATGCATATAAGGTAGTTCCTAACAGATTGCTCAACATATGTTAGCTATTGTTATTATCAATAATTCCTATCTTGTTTTGGACTGCACTTAAGAAAAATAGAAACGAGTTATTTTCCTCATCTTTCATCTCCTCCCACAGCCACTTAATCAGGAATACTTGCTTGAATCTCTTAAAGCCATCTCAAATCAGCCTTTGTCATTCTCCATCCCCTAATCTCATTGCTTTGTCTCAGTTCAGGTCTTTACCACTTTTCAATGGGACTGCTGATACCCTAACCATTCTCCCTACCTCCAACCAACCTGCACATCCTTCAATCCACCCACTATAACTGCAACGTTATTTTTCTACAGCACAAATTTAACCATGTTACTTTTAAATATAATTTTCAGTGACTCCCAATTTCCTACAGCAGAGTTTATTGAAATGCATACATCAGAATCACCCCATTTTTTCATTATCATGCCCCACCTCCACCAATGGAGCTTTTTAAGACAATGAGGAGCCTTTTCCTCATTGATCTCCACCATGAAATTTTAATACTACAGATTACTGTACATCTGTTTATGTGCTGTGGTCCTTTGGAGAAGTATAAACCACTGTAACATCTCAGTTTTTTCATCAATTTTTGCTCCTTCGAGGACAATATCAACCCTGTTGCAAATGCATGATCTATAGTCTCAGACACTGCTATTCAAACTGGTCTTCTTGAGCTTACAATTTCTATGATGTCATTTCTCATTCTCTTTATTTCTTCAACTATTCTCAAGACTCCTTTGTAGGTTTTTCCTCTTCTATCTGCCCTTTAAATACTGGAATTTCATAAGGCTCAGAATTATTCCCCCTTATTATTCTACATGTGCTTTTAGGTGATTTTTTATCTATTTCCATAGTTTTAATTACAATCTATCATGCTGTTGATGTCCAAATCCATATCATCAGTGAAGATGATTCTCATGAGCTCCAGCCTCTTGTTGTTCTAAGTATGGTCCACAGACTGGCAGCATGTGGCATCACCTGAGAGTTTATTAGAAATGCAGATTCCCAGATTCCATCCCAGCCCCCCTGAATCAGAATATGTACCTATATACTCGAGTATAAGCCGAGTTTTTTTTTTTTTTTAATTAAATCATAGCTACGTACATTGATATGATCATGGGGCATCATACACTAGCTTCATAGACCATTTGACACATTTTCATCCCAATAGTCAACATAGCCTTCCTGGCATTTTCCTAGTTACCGTGGCATGACAT
>CAUYPK010141685.1:0-59909 GCA_963574355.1 Loris lydekkerianus | reverse complement strand
GTGAGGGGGTGTAAATTGGGCATAAAGGATTAGGCAACGTCGACAATATGCTTGTTGGTTTTGGTTCAACCCCCCCCACACCACAAAAAAAAAAAAAAAAAAAAAAAAAAAAAAAAAAACCTTGAGGGACTCTGTCTTGTTTGAAGGAAAATCACATGATTTTCCTTCATGAGCAGTCATTACCACCCAGCTGACACTGCTCACCATGGTCCTTCCTACTCACCCTTTCTGTCTTCTTCTTTGAGAACTCTGAATCTTGGCTTTCTTTCCCATCTGAAATGCTTCCTGTCTGCCTACAAATCCTCCCTTCTAGTCAAGGCCCCTCACCCTAACTATCTCAATTATAGCTATTTCTTTCTTTGCTGAATCTGTACCATTTATTATCTTTATCATTCCATGGTGACTTGGTTTATAATATATTGTCAAATGTAGTGTTGTAGTGTTGTCTTTCTTTGTTTCTCATTCTGCAACTCAGTAGTAAGCTGAAACTTAGGACCTGCACCTAGTTCTTTGTCTGTCTCTCCAATGTCTTGCAATGGAGAGGAGCCCCATAATTTGACAGATGCCTGTTACTGCTTCCAAGGAATTGGCAACTTCTGACTTTGACTTCTTTCCTATCAGGTAAGGCACCTATATATCTGTGATTTCCACAAAAATTTCATCCAGAGTGTCCGAAATAAAAGGAAGAGGAAGACAAGTGATGATGGGGGAGATTCTCCTGAGCACGACACTGACATTCCTGAGGTAAAAGTCAAAAAAATCAGCTTTAGAAAACTGAAAGAATGGATTCTAATCTGATCCTTACCTCTGGCCTGGTCCACCTTTTGTTGCTAAGAAGTAATCTTAGTCCACTTTGGGGCGGCGCCTGTGGCTCAGAGAGAGGGTTCCAACCCAAACTGCAACAAAAAAGCCAGTCGTTGTGGCGGGTGCCTGTAGTCCCAGCTACTGGGGAGGCTGAGGCAAGAGAATTGGCTAAGCCAAGTGCTGGAGGTTGCTGTAAGCTGTGACACCAGGACGCTCTACCAAGGGTAACAAAGTAAGACTTCATCTCAAAAAAAAAAAAAAAAAAAAAAAAATTTTAGTCCCCTTTGTTTTGCCATGGTTTATGTGAAAACTGAATCATAGAATCATAGTACTAGTGAATCTGAGAGCAAAAATCAACTGGTCTGACAGCCCTATGATGTAGTAAACAGGCGCAGAGACCAAGGTCACATAGAGAGTTTGGAGTCTAGTTCTTTTTCTGATAGACCATGTTGCCTTTCTTTAAGAGGCCCTGGTAAATGCTTATATACAACCACAACGTTACATTTTTTATTTTTTTGAGACAGAGTCTCAAGCTGTTGCCCTGGTTGCCTGAGTGCCCTGGTGTCATAGCTCACAGCAACCTCTAACTCTTGAGCTCAAGCGATCCTCTTGCCTCAGTTTTTTATTTTTATTTTTATTTTTAATAGAGACAGTGGTCTCACTTTTTGCTCAGGCTGGTCTCGAACTTGTGAGGACAAGCAATCCATCCATCCAGCTTGGTCTCCCAGAGTGTTAGGATTACAGGCGTGAGCCACTGTGCCCAGCCCACAATGTTAAATTTTTTAAAACCTTGTTTTTCCCATTAAAGTTAGAAACTGAGTATGTATGGTTTAGGGGAAGTCTCCTCCCCTCTTTTTTTTTTTTCTGGTCTGTAAAATGAAGGTGTAAGTTGTCAGTTCATAACAGGTCTGATTTTTCTGTCACTCTGATTCCTTCACTCCTGGTTAAGGCTTATTGCCAACAATCCATTTCAAAGCGGTTTAGTTTTATTGGGCCAGAGTTTCTCAACCCTGGCACTGTTGACATTTGGTAAGATAATTCTTTGTCATGAGGTCTGTCCTGTGCATTGCAGATGCCAGTCACATCAAACTGTTAAGTCATAACAATCAAAAAATATCTTTATATAGTGCCAGACATCCTTTGGAGGAACAAAGTCATCCCATGTTGGGAACTACTGCACTAGACTGTAGACGTCTCAAACCGGAAGGCTGTCTTCCCCTTGAGGTGCCAATGTCTATTAAGTGAGGCTTCAGGAAGGAATATTGGATTTTCTTTCTACCTAAATTGTTTTCACTTAAGGCTCAGCAAAAGAAGAGCCGTTTATAGTGTACATTGAATATTTGACACATGAATATTTTATAAGGCAAACGCCTGTTAGCACTAAGAGTGAAAATGACTGTGTAGGAATAGAAGGAGTAGGTAGGCTTTTGTCTGCAGATGTGGAGGAAACCTTTGAAAATCTGGTCCTTTCCTTCTGCCCCTCCTTGTGTCCTGTTTTTCAACATTGGTTTGCAGTACCTTGCTGTTGCCTTTAGCATTATTATTAGCATTATTATCATTTTATAAAGAAATAGATGTATTTGATTTCTAAATGCTCATCACCAAAGGAAAAAAGTTTTGAGGAATGTTTTAAAAAGAATGAAGGACTTTGGTCCCTCATATTGATCATTCATTTTGTTTTTAAGTGCTCTCCACCTGCCTGAAGCAAGAACATCTCTTTTAGAGGCAGGTAAAGGCAGCCCAACTTTCTGGGCCTTCAATATTTCATGACTGTGCAGCTTTCTTCTCTTCCTTTATTAGAAAAAAAGGGGGAGGGTCCCCTTCCCCTCTATTCTCCAGTCATCTGCAGAGACCCTGGCCCTAACCTGCTGGTTTGTACATTCACTACAGTAGCTTTTGAACTTTCCCTGGAGGGTTGTTAAGTTGCTAATACCTGAAGGCTGAGCCTAGGGAAGAAATATTTGAAAGCAGCAGTTCTTCCCGCTATCCTCCTTCATGCCCCTCTATCCAACCTGCTATCTGGTTCTGGCATGTCTTCCTCCAGGATATCTCTCCAATTTTTATCTTTGCTCTCCATCCTTGGTATCCCCCTCTAGCATCACCACCCCTCCCACGTTCAACTTCATCATCTCATTTCTGGGTCATTGCTATTGCATCTCCCTCAATACCCCTCCTCCCAGCAGTCTTCCTACGCCCCTACCAGATCAGTCTCCCTGACACATCACCCTCCACCACCTAGGATGACACCGCCTGCTTTTCTAGACGTGATACCATCTAGTCTCACCTTCTAAACCCACTGCAATAGCCTGTGACCCTCCCCCCAGCCCATATTGTCATCTCCCACCTTTCCATGCTCATGATCTCCATCATCCCTTTCTCTGTTCCTAACTGCCTTTCCAGAGCCTGCCCCTCCTCAACTAGGTTCACCTCTACCAGCTTTCTGGGATCTGTCCATCCCAACTAGAACTCTTTTTCTATGGTTGTTTTTGTCCTCCCAGCCAGTTACTAGTTCTCATTGGACAATTTCTAAGACCTCTTTGGTAGCCCTCCCCATCTCCACCCTTACCTAGTATAGTGCTAGGCACATAGTGGGCTCTCATTCTCCTGGCCGATCACATCAGGTGATGGTTAACATGTTTCTCCTTTTCTTTCTAGGTCGATCTGTTCCAGCTGCAGGTGAATACTCTACGACGTTATAAACGACACTACAAGTTGCAAACCAGACCAGGCTTCAATAAGGCCCAGTTAGCAGAAGTAAGTAGACAAAAATTGCTCTCCAAAAAGAGCCAGTATTATGCTTGTTTTGATGGTGACCCGGATTCTCCCCTACCGCTGTGTATTTGCTAATTGTAATTTCCTCCAGAATTCTGGAAGCAACTCTCTATTCCTCTTTTGAGTAACTTAGAATTCCACAGCTTTAGATCTGGAAAGGCTCCAGTTCCAGAAAGAAACCAAGTCACAGAGAGAGGAAAGGACTTGCATAAAATCACACAAGTTGGAGTAGTAGAATTGAATATGTAATCTCGGGACTCCTGATTCTAAGTCCTTAGTGTTCTTTTGTTTATTCATCTATTTGAATCTGTTTTTGTATGATTTTTGTATGGAGGCCAGGCAAGGTGGCTCACACCTATAATCCCAGCACTCTGGGAGGCTGAGGAGGGTGGATTGCTTGAGCTCATGGGTTTGAGACCAGCCTGAGCAAGAGCGAGACCCTATCTCTAAACAAAGTAGCCGGGCATTGTGGTGGGCACCTGTAGTCCCAGCTGCTTGGGAGGCTGAGGCAAGAGAATCGCTTGGCCCAGGAGTCTGAGGTTGCTATGAGCTATGATGCCACAGCACTCTTTTCTTAATGTTTTTTTGCCAATTGTGGAAAATTTGAAAAATGTAAATAAGAAAAATATAATTCTACCTTCCAGAGATAATCCCTCTTTATTCGAGGTGTCTTTTTATCTATTCCATCCACCTCAGGATGGCCATTCAGAGCTTTCTTTAAAGACTTAGAGCATGAGGCTGAGGCAAGAGAATCTCTTAAGCCCAAGAATTTGAGGTTGCTGTGAGCTGTGACACCAAGGCACTCTACTGAGGGCGACATAGACTCAGTCTCAAAAAAAAGACTTATAGTCTGGTTGTTTTTCAGTATTTCTTTTAGTGATTTTTTGCCACTCCATTTTTTCCTTTAAACATCTCCTTCACTAGTGTCCTGGTAAAATATAGGCACATATAACTCTCCCCTATTTATAGGAACCTTGTAACAAACATTACCCCTTTGCTACTATTCACCCCTGGTGGGAGGAATAGGATAAGGTGGGATAAGAGGAGACCTACATTATCAGGATTTACAAAGTACCAGGAATATCTAGTAGACAATGAGCTTTCCTTCAAATCTGAAATATCTTTTCAGAGGCAGCTCAAAGGAATTTGGGGGTTCAGACACTTATATCTGTTCAGTTGACTGTTAATTTGACACAATTTTAAAAAGACAGGTTTTTGCTTGGTACCAAGGCCTGAGAGATTTAGTAGCAACTGACCAACTAGAGCAGTCCCAATCATTTCCTCCATGGGATAACCATGAAATTATGCCACTAAGATAGAACTGTACTTCAATAATGTTGTAGGTTAAAGGATCAGTTTTGGAAGCTTGGAATCCAAGCACCTGCCCTCTTAGGGAAGAAGGGCATTCAGAGTTCTGTAGTCCTGCAGGAAGTTTATAATTCCCTTTATAGCACTAGAAGCAACCCCCTCTTCCCTCTTTTGCATAATTTAGAATGTATGGCCTGATTTTTTTACAGCATTTAAGAGAGTTTGGGTTTTTCCCCCAATGTAGACTGTCAGCCGACATTTCAGGAACATACCTGTGAATGAAAAAGAGACCCTTGCCTACTTTATCTACATGGTGAAGAGTAACAAGAGTAGACTGGACCAGAAATCAGAAGGCAGTAAGCAGCTTGAGTGAGGATGAAGCAAATCTCAAAGGAATGAAGTCTAATACTTAATACACAGGTGATGTCTGCTACATTTAAGCCCATAAAGACTGTTAAATTTTATTGTAAATAAAGTTTGAATGATGAATACTGTAAATCTTTTTGGTCAGGAGGATTATATTCTCATTCAGCATGTGTATAGAGAAAGACTTTCTTCTAAGATAACTTGTGGACTGAAAAAAACAGGATCATAAAAAGTAAAGAAAAACTATGTATTGCAGCATTCAGCAAAGCATTAATTCAATTCTACTGGAAATGTGGGCTAAGAAATGTTTTATTAGTCACCTTATAATACCAGGCTGCCACGGGTGAGACATAACCCTGGCATAGCTGCCGTAACAATTGACGGTGCAGGTGCATGAGCAGACCAAGTCTGGACTTGCATGCTACCCACTGGGGACATAGATATCCTACCTGCTTTGTTGCCAGCTTTGTCGTTTATCAGCAGATCGATTTGACATTGGTCACCCTCACTTGCCCTGTGCCTTGTACACAGTAGGCACTCAATCAGTATTTATAGGGTAACTGAGCTTGTAACATCTGCTTCACACCTCTTTTCACTGAGATCTCTGCCATTTTGTGGAGGAAATCCTGATGCATCAACAAGGAAATTTCCAATCAAGGATTTCAGGACAGTTGCAGTCACAAAGCTCTATTTTTCAAGGTTCTAGAAACACTGATACAAAACCCTCAGAGAAGACACAGTCCTTTGTACACCACCCCTCTATGCATCACTCTTTGGGGTGAAGTTATATATTATTACTTCAGCCAAGCTCTTGGGCAATAAGTGCTTTGACATGCAGAGATATTTAGTGAATTGGGGCTAATGTTTTCAGAAGTATTAATCCTTAATTCACAACCACTACAAAAGCTGCCAAGGACCATATGATTCCTGCTCAGAAGTCCAGCTGTGGGATTAAAAACCTGGCTGGCCTTGATTCTCTAGGCTCTGGTCAGCAGCAAATTATGAGTTTGAGCAACAAAAGGTGAGTGTGGTCTCATGCTCATTTTTGTGGGCAATTTGCCTCCCTCTTAGGGAGAAAAATTGCTAAAATAATTTTTTTTAAGTATTAATAATTACCTGATTTTTTTTTTTTTTTTTTTTTCAAAAAAGTGGATTCCTCAATCTAATCCTATCAGAGCCAAAGTATCCTGTGGAAAAAAGCTTTATATCAAAAAATATACTTTGCAAAATTCTCTAATCAATGTGATAGGGGGCAAAGGATATGGTGGGGGGGGAGGGTGGAGAAAAAGATTTGGATTCTAATTTATAACCATCTTGACATATATTATGGTCAAAGGTATCATTTTCTTACTCAGTTTCAATTCTGAGTTATTTTGTAAGCCTTAAATAATAAAAGTAGCAATGGACAGCTAGCCTGGCAGAGCGTTTCACAGATGGCTTAATCTGAGCAACCTCACAGAGAGGTCAGAACTGACCAGGGTGGCAGAATATCTACACGTCTCAGTTCTGTGAAGCAGAGTACCATGCTGTCTACGGAATGAGGGCAGGACCACCACTCTCACTAAAATGCAGTGTGTTCCATTGCAGCAAAGCTTTCACCTATGTTCAATGCATGTCCAGCAGATTGCAGTCTTTTTAATTAAATATGTGTAAATGAATGTACATAGAATATACTCTGGACTACAAGGGGATCTTATTTTGATACACCTTCTGGCTGTGGATGGCATGTCAGGGTGCTCTGTGAGTGTTTTTAGTAGTTCAGATGCAGTGCGTAGTTAGAAGATATCTACTTAAAGCTAAAGGATGTTGATATGGGCATCAAGAAAGCTCATCAGGTGCTGGAGTTTGGGGATAGGTGGAGCCTGTATGTTAAGGCATCCTTAACCTGCCCTGTGGAAATGTCCATATCCTTTTGAGAAAGAAAGTGTATTTTTCTGATATTTAAACCAAAATTGTGGCTATGTAGGTCATGTCACTGTTTCCTTAACAGCAAATCTGTTTTCTCAGTTGAGAGAGACAGCAGTACGTTTCTGCACAAGAACATGTGGTGTTAGGATCCATCTGTTCAAATGTGTCTCTAAGAATGCTTTGCTCCAAAGGAAAACCTAGAGAAACTTTTTTTCTTCACCTAGATGCTGTGTGCACCATCTTTCCTCTAAAGAGAAGTGCTTTTGCAAAGTGGAGGCTGTGGGTATCTTTTCAACCCACAAGTTGAGAGAAAAGACAAAGCTATTTTGAACTTCTATGTCTCTCATGTGCAGAAATCTGTTCTTTCATCAAACCATTAAAACCACTTGCCTTAGCCTCTTCTGCAGATTCTGATGGCTTTATTTGTGGGCAAGAGACTTCTGCCTGTGAGAAAGGGGCAGGACCTCCAAAGTAACAGGGTCTGGCTTCAGGGAGCAGTGGGGTTTGGGGAAAGCAGTGTTGATTGTGGCTGCCTGTATTTTTATACCACCTGTCAGACTTGCACTTCTCTCCACCTGTGATGTCGCAGCATTGCCTTCTTTGCTCTTGGTGCTCCTGGGAAAAACTGGAATTTCAAATCCAGAATTGGCATTGTCTTCTCCATAAAGAGTATGGTTCCTGCCTCAGTTCCAGCTTGGTATGGTTCTTTCATATGCCCTGAAATTTGTCACATGAATCATCAATATCCTGCCATTCATGTTATTTCATTTTATGATTTTTCAAGAACAAATGGACAGACTTCTTATTTCAAGGAGCAAACTCTTAGGTTGGCAACAGCATATGAAAATATCATAGCTGAATCTCATGAAAGATTCAAAACCAAAGGATTCAAGACAAGCATTGTAAAATAAAGAGGAATTTTACTTATGCGTTACAGCTGCCGAGTTGTTAGATGTTCCTATCTTAGCAAAACCATCACTGCTCCCCTTTCAGAGAACAGATAGTAACAATTGTTTGCAGCTGGAATGTTGCAGCTAACCTTAGTGTTTTTGACTCTTTATTTTGTGGGAACTTATTTGTTAATATCCTGAGGGCAACTGCCAGATGGAAGGGAGAGGGTGGGAAAAGGACTTGTTAAGAGGGTCTTGCCTGATTGAAGTAGGCTGTCCCAGGTGTGCTATTCATGGAAATCATCTGAAGGCTCTCAGTAATGATAATAACAAGATCCAAAAGTTAGGAAAGGACCGTTAAGTCATCCAATCTAGTCTCGGCATAGGTGCTGATATTCTGCATCAACCATCCCACCAAGGTTGAGCACTCTGGGCTTAAACATCTCTAAGGACAGAGAACTCACTACCTCTTTGGGAAACCTGTACTATCTTTATACACCTCTGGCTTTTCTTGTTCTCTTTAGTTTCCATCTTAGACTCTGCCCCCTGGGGCCATATGGGACAATTTATTATTCTTAGCAAAGGACCTAATTGCTGGCACTGTTCCAGAGCATGTTTGTCTTTTGGAAAGGAACAGCTATAAAACATACACTTTGGTTTCCTGACTGTCCTTATATCTGAGCATTATTCCATTGAGTTCCATGTTGGAGAATGTTGAGAAAACCCCATTAGCCAAGTTATGCTCACTTGTTCTTGCTGGGGGAAGGAGAGAAGGTGATGTTATCAGCCTGCTAAAATATAACCTCCAACAGACAAGGCCTTAGTTCTGTGCTTGTCCCATGAAAACTGATGTTCAAGCATAACTTAGGACAAACTTGGGTGGCGAACAAGTTCGACTACGCGCTCGGAGATCGCTCCTCAGAGGTCCCTCCTCAGAAGCAGCATAACAAAATCCAAACTTGGCAAAGAGCCACAGTATACAAAATAATGCCGAGAGGCAAAGAGCCGAAATTCGTTTTGGCTGGTAGCCGCATGTGGCTCTAGCCGCGTGTTCGCCACCCCTGAGCTAGAAGATTTTAAAATAATCTCATTCCTTTGTATGGAGTCTAAAGGTTTCTTGGTTTCTGAGGGCTTGTACCTCAAGATTCCTGTAAGGACTTCATACACTATTTTTACTGAGAAAATAAAGCTTAGGAACTTGGGGGTGGGGGCTTGCATGTCTCAGTAGAAGTGCCATATTTTCAAGTTGGAAAGTTCTTAAAAGTTGCTGTTGTCCAGTTTTAGATACAGGGAAATTAAAATTCAAGAAGATGCACTGAGGTCACATGGCACTCTCAAAACTAACCCTTAGTCCTCTTGACCTGTCCAGCACTCTTCTCACTTTCTGACTTGCTAGATGACTAATGCAGTCTAAAATAGAGCCCTCAGATTCTTGAGACCTTGCAATGGAGCAGAAGTTCCCAGGGCCAACCTGCAGAACTCAAGGTTGAATGAAATGATTAGGCCAGGTGAGTTTTGCAAATCAAATCTAGCCTATAATTTCAGACTGGAAAAGCCCTTGTGGGAGACATAGTATTGTCCTCGAATTTAATCTCTCATGAAGTGGGCTTGGTCTGTGATCTCTTGGTCAAACTTCTGCCTTCCAGGCAAGCCTTTAAGGTTGTATAAATTCAGTTGGCCCTGGCTCCTGGTCCCTGTTTCTGAGTTAGGCTGTCAAACTGAAGGACAGGTGAACTCAAGACATGCCCTAGGAAGCGTGGTGCTTTAGGGGTGCCTTTTTATTCCTCTCGTACTACAGACAGTTTCTAAGTTTATGGTTAGGAAGGGTAAAGTTGGTTGGATGTTTGGAGGTAGAATCCAGCCTGGGGTGCAAAGTATGATCTGTTCTTGACATAGAAATGTCTATATTCATTATTTCATCCAGCTTGCATCTTAAAACACAAATACTTAAGTTGCTTTCACTTAATGAAAACATTTGCCAATGACAGAGGGTTGTATAAGATCCCTGTTTTACATTTTTATTGTCTGTTATGCTCATCAGAGTGTATTTGGGGTATGGGTTTTTTTTTCCCATTTTGTAACTGCCTTATTGAAAAGTAAGTGCCCTTCCATTCCAGGCCTCCTCATATTGTACTTGTTCCCTGCCAAATTTGGGGGATCATTTGTATTTTAATTTTGTAATCTATGGCTCTGTACTGTTGAAAGGCTCTCAATTCTATAGGGTCTCCTTAGTATATAATATGTATGTGACTTTTCATGTTACAATATCACATAGATGGGATGGCCCAATTTTCGCTCTTAATAAACAATTTGAATGAGTAAGAAACACAGTCTCTTGTCCCCATTGAATTCCTATGTAGAATTTAGATGCTTTCATTTCCACATTTGGACTGGTTGTGTGTCACAGTTATTAATGATAATGACCTTTCCTCCTAGCTCCAAATACTAGCACCCACATTCCCAGGGCACACCAACGAGGTTGGGTCAGCGCTTGATTCCTGCTCTCACACTCATTCACCTGGCAAGAGACTGACCAGGTCCAACAGCCCAAGTCTGGGGCTTGACTTCTGTGTAAGGTATCACTCTGTGTCTTCAGTTATCCATCTATAAAATGAGAGTCCTAAATAAACTGAATGAAGAACTACAAATTGAAATGCCTGCAGGGGGCAGGCTGCAAACTAGAAAACTCAGATGCCCTCTTAAGGACAGCTGCTACTCAGTTCCTATTGTCACGTGGGAATGCTAACCCTTGTGGCTAGGTCTTGTGATTTGACCAGAGGAACTAGAAATCCAGATCTTCATATAAATATCAAAATGTTTAAATGTCTCAAAAGCTTATTTTTAATAGTGTATGGGTTGGTGTTACTTCTTATGCAAGTCACTGCACATTACAATTTGGAAAGCCTGGGCTATATGAGCCTTACTGATGGAGGTCCCGGAGGCTTAGCAAGATGAAGCCCCCTGTCCAGACTCACACTACTGGGAAAGAGCAAAAGCAAGCCTCAGGTCTGTCCTTTTAAATCTGTCACTCATACCACTCTACCAAATCTTTGTCCTCTTCAGAATGAAAAGGAAGAAATGCAATAAATATTTCTCTTCATCATATTAAATAGATATAACACATCCTAGCTCGAAAATTTTAAATTTCACAGAAATTTAAAAAGTGCAGAGGCTCCCTTCACCACATCCTCATCCTCTGCCATTCCACTCCCCTGTAAATGGCATGAAGAGTGACTTCTCATGAGGTGTTTATAGGGTCAGGGAGTCCTAGCTGTCATCAAGAGCCTATGGAATTAGTGTTGGATTGTTGCTAAAGGGTACCATCATGCATGGAGTCCTTGAGTTGATTTCCTTTAGAAAGCAAAGGAAGTAGGCTGGGCTCAGTGGGAGGCCAAGGTGGGTGGATTGCCTGAGCTCCTAAGTTCAAGACCAGCCTAAGCCAGAGCGAGACCTCGTCTCTAAAAATAGCTAGGTGTTGTGGTGGGTGCCTGTAGTCCCAGCTACATGGGAGGCTGAGGCAAGAGAATTGCTTGAGCCCAAGAGTGTGAGGTTGCTGTGAGCTGTGACACCATAGCACTCTACTGAGGTCAACATAGTGCAACTCTGTCAAAAAAAGAAAAGAAATAGAGCTTTAGAATATTGAATATCAGATCATTGGAGGCCCATCTTTTTTCTTTTTTTTTTTTTTTTGAGACACAGTCTCACCATTGCCCTCAGTAGACTGCCATGGCATCATAGCTCACAGCAACCTCAAACTCGTGGGCTCAAGCAATACTCTTGCCTCAGCCTCCTGAGTAGCTGGAACTACAGGTGCCTGCCACAGTGCCCGGCTATTTTTTGTTGTACTTGTCATTATTGTTTAGCAGGCCTGGACCAGGCTCAAAACCACCACCTTTGGTATATCTGGCTGATGCCCTACTAACTGAGCTATGGGTGCCGAGCCGGCCCATCTTTTTTGAAAGTGACACTTGCCACTTGCACCCTAATCAGAAATTCCCCAAGAACTCTGTGGCAGTGCCAATTTCTGGGATCTCATCCCAGATCCTCAGAATGAGAAGTTCAGGGGCTAAATCCCAGGAATACATTTTTCTTTTTTTTAATTTCCCCAGGTAAGATTTAAGCTCAGTAAAGTTGAGAAACACTAGTCTAGTCCAGAGATGAACAGCTCAGCCTCATCTAAATATTGATTAAAAGTTTCCTATGAGACATACTAAATGGGAATCTTCCAAAGTGGAGCCCAGGAAATTGTTTTTACAAAATCCCCTTAGGAATTTATTGACACATCCAGGTTTAGGAACACTGAGTGCAACCCTCTAAGGCCCAGGTCAGGAACGTAGCTATGTTCAACATCGAACAGCTCAGGAGTGTCAGGGCCCAAGCAAATACAGAGACATGCACTGCCAAAAAGAAATTAAGACATTGTAGGAATGGATGATCTTCAGTCTAAATAAACCCAGAATGAAAATAACCCACAGTTCCCAGCACAATGCCTGGTATGTAGGAGGATACTTCTAAATGTCTGGCAGGGAATCTTCTGTTTACTAAACAATTTTTTGGGTTTTTTTGTTTTTTTGTCTACAATGATCTTCTACATCCGGAAATAATAATAGCTATCAAGTACAGAGTGCATGCCAGACAAAGTGCTAATAGTTTTACATGCATTAGTTCATTTAATCTCACTACAGTCATATAAAGTAGGAGCTGTTATTAACTCTGATTTTTATAAAGGTATAAATACAAAGGTTGAGGATCTTGCCCAAGTAACAAACAATGAGAGCTAAAAGCACTCCCAGGATCAGGATCGGATCCAAAGTTTGGCTCTAGGGACACTGTTGTCAACTCCATTGTCAAGTCAGAATGAAAGGCTTTGAAGCAGTGCAGCCACAACAGTTACCCGTATCCTGATCAACTGGATTTGCTAAAGTTTAATGAGGGATTCTGAGAAGTTCCTAAGACTCTAGTTAGGAAATTTAATAGGGTTTAATGGAGGTTAACAAGGTACATCCAACCTTCTAGCCAGGTTTTAACTTACTGGAGCTGAACTGAGATTAACAAGCCCAGGAGGTGTAAAGGCACCTGGATGATTTAATGGGGTTAATGAAACTGTCAGAGGTTGGCTAAGAGGGACAGCTGTGGAGCATGCCGTGTTAATAGTCGATCTCAAATATCCATTGAGGTCAACAGACATTTATTAAACAGCTTAAGCCTGCCCTATCCTGCCCTGGGCACTGCAGGGGTAGCATGTAAAAAAAAAAAAAAAAAAAAAAAGGCTACAACCAATATGTCAGCCATAGTTAGTCCTGGTTGGTGGGTTTGGAGTGAGTTCGTGTTCCTCTTTTGTGCTTTCTTGGTATCTGCTATTCATAGCAGGCATGACTCATTTTCACCATAACTATAAAATAGCAAAAACAGTTTTTTTAAAGTACCCTCCTAGCATTTACTATCTGCTTGCATAGTTTAAGTTACATATTCCTGAAACATATAGAAAATAGTAAGAGAAGTAAAAGCAACAAAAATGGTACAATCCTAAATCTGGGTGGTGCTTAAATGCTGTAAAGGGCTATCACCCATTCTCTCTGTGGATTTTCATCACACCCTATGAAACAGTGATATACAGTGTTTAAGGTCACACTGGTAGAAGCCAAAGCAAATCCTCGTCTTCTGCCTCTTGAGTTGGTACCATTTTTTTCATTGAGCACTTGCTCTGTGACAAGCCCAGTGTTAACCACTTACCATGCCTCTACAGCTCTATGATAGGGACTATTATTATCCTTGTTTTACAGATGAGGAAATAGAAGTTTGAAAGGTGAAATGGCTTGTCCAAGGTCACCAGAAAGTGGTGGGGATGAAAGTCAAACACAGGCACCAGAGAGTCTACCATCCCTTCCTGCCTACTAATTGGGAAAGATAATATTTCATGGGAGCATTGTTTAAAATAGTGAGGAACTAGAAACTGCCTATATATCAAATAATAGAGGACTAGTTTTAAAAGTACTGTATGTATATCATAATTTAAAAATAATATTTAATGACACAGAAAGACACACATATCAGCTTAGAAATACTATATATGGGCTCGGTGCCCGTAGCACAGTGGTTATGGCGCCAGCCACATGCACCAAGTCTGGCCTGGGCCAGCTAAACAATAACAACTACAACAACAACAAAATAGCCAGGCGTTGTGGCAGGCGCCTGTAGTCCCAGCTACTTGGGAGGCTGAGGCAGGAGAATTGCTTAAGCTCAAGAGTCTGAGGTTCCTGTGAGCTGTTACGCCACAGCACTCTACCAAGGGCGACATAGTGAGGCTCTGTCCAAAAAAAAAAAAAGAAACAAATACTGTATATGTATCCATATGATACTACATATGTATCTGTATACCTACTGTATGTAATATGTATGTATGTATAGTTTATATATTTATACACATGTATATATGAATGTACACACACTTATATTTTGTGACTATGGTCATATCTGTAGGTATATCAAAGCATTTATTTACCAACTACATGCATGGCATATAGTATCCATATGATTCAGAGTAAAAGAGAAATAGGAAGGAAAAGACATTCTGAAAATCAAGGGAGCTTCCTAGAAGCAGAGGCTCCTAAGCAGGCCCTTGAAGGAAACAGGTTTGGTGAGATGAGAGTGAAAGGAATCCAGGCCAAGACTACAGTGAATGAGGAGCAGAAAGCCTCATGCCAGAAAAAAGGGCTTGAACTCTGGAATCACCAAATGTGCTATTATTAAAAACCAGCCACCACCCCCCCAAAAAAAAAAAAAAATACAGACCAAACAATGAAATATGGTCACGAAGATGCTTAAGGGCCTGCTGTGGACCTGGTGCCTAAAGGAGTGGACACTATCCCCCAGGAGCTGGGAATTTTGCAGTTAAGCCTCAGTAAGGAGTGGAGAGCAGTCCTGCTGCTGCCACAATCACAGGATCTGTGAAGAAGGCTCAGAGAGCTGAGCCAGCCATGCTTCTGAGGAAGGAGTGGTGCACAATGGGCTCTTAAAGTCTTATAGGAGCCAATGAGGCTTAGCAAATGTAATGAGCTTAATTAAGCTAAGAAGGCTAATGAGACTTCCTGAGGGCTCAACGCCACCAGCAAGATTGGCCCCTGTTAAGTGAGCAGTGGGAGGGCACCTGTGCCCAGCCAGACCCTCTGCTGCCTAAGTGACTGGTAACAGGAGTGGACCATAAGGGGAAGCTGTCCTGATCAGCAGGGCCCAAATTCAGCCATGTCCACAGGCAACTGCCAGACAGTGAAATAATATCTAACGAAGCTTAGTGAAGCCCAAAGAATTAGGACTGAGGGAGGCAATTACTGATAAGACCCCAGCCTGCCTACTGGGAATTATCTAAACTAGATGAAGTTGAACTTGGCTGAGTCAATTTAAATAGTTTCAAAGAGTCTCCTTCATCTTCAACTATAATAAGAGTATTTTTTTTTTTTTTTTGCAGTTTTCGCTGGGCCGGGCTTGAACCCGCCACCCCCCAACTAAGAGTTTTCTCTGGTTGATAATATTACTGTTCAAACGCATATTATTCATATTTTCACCTAGGAATATTTCTAAAGCTGGATATGAAAAGAGGATGGCAGATCTGCAGAAATATACCTATTGTTTGTTATGCACCTATTAGGAAGTAGACAACTGTGCTAGGATGTATGGTCAAAAGTCCTCAAACAAACCTGTAAAGAAGCCATTGTCATCCCTGATTTTCAGGTGGCAAAATAGAGGCTCAGAGGAGTCAGGTGACTTACCCAGGGTCTCATGGTGGGCCAGAATTTGAACCCATGTCAATCTGACTGCACTATGCACATCTACCACAGAAAGAAGTGCAATATTGACCATGCTGGGGAGATGGAAGAGCAGTAAAAGCTGTCAGAAGAACTTGGATCCCAGCAAGATGGGATATTTAGTGCAGTGGGAAACTGTCTTCTGCATTTCTTTAGCCCAGTATAGTAGCGACATGATTTTGAGCTACCAAAAGAAGATTATGTTTTGTCCAATGGCTTCTGTACAAAGGGACAAAAAAATGTGTGATGCATTTTAGATTTTGCATAGTAAGGAAACACAGACCCCTACCCCTAAGGTACCTTTAGGGAAGAGGGCCTCAGATTTTGGATTGCAAAACCCTAACATCCCTCAGGAGTTAGACTTTTGCCAAGAATTCCTGGTTCTATGAAATTTCTGGGTTCCCTCCACTGGACCCCTGAACTGCCAGAAGAAGTTAGAGAAAGGGAGTCCTGGAGCCCCTGGGCTCCGGGATCACCTCGCGTGAGGGAATCTGGAGTCCTCACCAGTTTCTTTGTACTAAGTGTGCAAGAAAGGGAGTAAAGACCGCCAGGTGGCGCCCTCTCCTCAGTCGGTGGCAGACCCAGGCCACACGGAAAGCCTCCAGGTATATTTCCTACCCTCTTGAAGATGCTGTATTTAGGGAATGCTTTGATTTATACCACTGCAAAAATCATAGACAGACAATGCAGAAAGGGACTTAGAGCTCTAGTTACATGTTCTTGTTTTACAAATGACACTGAGGTCCAGAGGGGGTGAGGAAAGTGCTCAAAGTCACCAAGCAAACTGAAACCCCCTTCTTTTGATTTCTGGGTCCACTGCTTTTTCCACCACACTAACTGTTCTCACACTCCCACACATACGTCCATGCCCCACAATCAGACTGCCAGAATACTACCTTCAGCAGAGACCCTGGTTCCGGGGCCAGGAATGGCTACCGTCCCCGTTGTTTCTGACGAGGCCCTACAGTCAAACCCCAACTACAGCCCTGTTCTGGGCCAGGCTAAGAGCTTTTTAATCATTATCTCATCTTTATAGGATCTTTACATTTTCTGGGAGCTATTCTGCTTTCTCTTTTACAGAAGAGAGTTGTAGGGCTAATCAAGGATAAAATCCTCCCCAACGCCATAAAGCTCATTTAATTAATTAGCTTATGTGTTTGTAAGGACGGGTCCTGGGTCAGTCTAGACCTACCTGTTGACCTTGGCCAGATCTCTTTTGCTAGATTCCCCATATTTCAAAATGCTTTCAAAGACTTCATCCCATTTTAGCCTGACAAAAATTCTGTGGGGGCGAGGAAGGTATTGTTAGTCCATCTCAAGAGATTAGAAAACTAGGATCCAAGGGGGTGATTGGCCCAGTGTCACCTGGCTCATAGTAGACTTGGATCTAGAACTAGATGAGACACTTCAAAAGATACTCCACATCTCAACGGGCCCAACTATAGCCCCTGTAATGTCTCTGAGAGTTGTGGAACTCTGCAACTAGAAGTATGGGTTTGGGAGTCATGTGGGTCTATATCTGCACCCCTGCCCTGCCACTTAATAGTGATGTGACTGAATAAACAACCTACTCTCTGTCTCTCTGAGGGAAAGGAAATGAGCCCTTGTATGTTGAACACTGCTGCCTAATATACAGTAAATGCTCAGTAAAAACTGAGATTGATTAGTATGATTAACTGAACCTCCATGTTTAATACTCCTGCTACTTGGGACTTTAAACCTGCATTGTCCAATATGGTAGCCACTAGCCATGCATGGCTATTAAATACTTGAAATGTGGGGTGGCACCTGTAGCTCAAAGGAATAGGGCACTGCCCCATATACCAGAGGTGGTGGGTTCAAACCCAGCTCTGACAAAAAAAAAAAAAAAAAAACTTGAAATGTGGTCCAAACTGAAATATGCTTTTTTTTAATTTTATTTTTTAATTGACAAACAATTGTACATATTCGTGGAGTACATAGACTGTTTCTTTTTTTTCCATTCCTTTTTAATTTCAGATAAACATGAAGGTACTTATACAATTTCCACACAACAGGTAAAAATCAGATTTGTGGTTGTGTCCCTGAGATGTGCTTTAAAGCATAAAATATACTCCCCAGTTTTGAAGGTTTTAGTATGAAAAAAAAGTGTAAAATATCTCACTAATAATTTTTATACTAATTCATGTTGAAATCCTATTTTTGATATATTGAATTAAATAAAATATATTAAAAATAGTTTTGCCTTTTTCTCTTTACATGTTTAATTTGGCTACTGGGAAATTTTTAAATGCATAGATGACTCACATTTGTGGCTCACATTATGCATAGCAGAGTGCAGTGCTGCCTTAAACAGTTTTAGAAATTCAACCACTGCAGTCTGCCTATCCTTTGGTTACCTATAGGATATAAAGGATATAAAGGCTTTGAACCCATAATGTATTCACTGGCTGTGTGCCTTTGGGAAGGTTACCGAAATTTTCTGTGCCTACTGGAAATATGTCCTGTTTCTCCAAAACAAACAAAGAAACCAACATAAGTTCTTAATGCCTCAGAAGGCTATTGTGAGAATTAAATAAAACAATAAAAATAGCTTTACCAGACACAACATGCTAAGTGCTTTGCATGCCTTATCTCTCTCCCCTCACAACCCCAGGAAGTTGGGGCAATGATCTCTCTCATTTTGTAGATAGAGAACCGAGGTTCAGAAGTGTTCAGTAACTTGAGCAGGGTCTCTTGGCCACTGTATTGTATACCCTGCGTTAGAAGAAGAAGGTGTTAACTAAACAAATGGGAAAGAAGAGTACAACTCACTGTGTGACCTTGGGCAAGTCCTCCTTTGTGAGGCTCAGTTTCCCATTCTGCAAAATGAGGGATACGTTTGAATCATGGGTAAGGATCTTTGTTAATCTCAATGTTAGGGCTTTGAACATTTCAGTGAACTTAAGACTTCCAGGACTCATCTAAAGTCTGATGCCTTCCCTTGTCCATTCTGTGGGGGATAAATGTGTATTTCTGTTTGTTTTAATAACATTTATAGGAGCTTTATATAGTGTCTATGTCTGCTTACATTAGATGCTGTGTATTATAGTTAAGAGTCTCACTATTTCCCATATAACCCTTGTTTTTTATGGGTTTGGGAGAGCTCAGCTGTAAAAACTCTCAGCTGAAAAATTTTTTTCAAATGAATTGGGTCTAAATCAGGAGACTGGTTTTAGACACTTTAGAGGGTGCATATTTTTTTCTTCCCAGTCGCTTTTCATTAAAAATGAGACTGGCTGGTTTCTTAGTTTTGTTTCTTTTATAAAGATTTAGCAAGACTATAAGTTTAACTGCTGGTTGTGTAGAGAGAGAGTAACCAGCGCTTTTATCTAAGAGAGCCCTGGACTGGAAGCCTGCAGACCTGCCTACTATTTCCACACCCCCACCCACCCAGCCCCCCCGCCACCCCCGATCAATTTTTGACTGGTCTTGTGACTCTGAGCCGATCACATCAACTCTCCGGGCCTTTTCTGCCCCCATCTGTCCATGGGGAACATCATTTCTGCCCTGGCTCCTTTCTAGATGATGGGGAGGAAAACGTGCTTATAGGAGGAAAACGGAGGTAATGTGCTATGCAAACACCAGAGGCTGCTGCAAAGAATCACATGCTGAGTTTTTCACCAGGAGAAAATAGACTCCTGGAATCAGAATCTTACAGACAGGAAAAAAATCTAGAGATCTTGCACATTACCCTCTTCCTCATTTTATAGATAGGGTCCACCTCTGACAGGAGAAGAGGGTGCTGGGGAAAGTCTAGAGTTAGAATCCTGGAGTCCTCATATAACTCTTTCCTTCTTTTTATCTCTGCCTTATTTTGTGGACCAAAGAAGATCAGACTGAGAGAAGCTGTTTGAGGGTACTATGTATGTACAAACACACACACACACACACACACATGCCCCTTAGCACTGCTCCCAGATGTAGGGAAAAACCACATCTCTGGAAGCAGCCAAACCTGCACTTTAATCTAAATCCAATCTGCCTTTTACCATCTTTGTGACCTTGAACAAAGTCCTTCACCTCTCTGGGTTTCAGCTGCCTCAATATTGACCTCATAGAACCCTGTGAGGATTACATGAAATAATGCATGCTAAGGGTTTAAATGGTTTACTGTATATACTTAACTATCATTAGTTTGTTTGCCAATAGATTGTTAATGTGGATAGAAAAAGACTACATTTGGTGTGTGGAAGAAATAATAAAACTCTCTGAGACAAATATTTACTATAATATGTTAACTGATGATCATTAATAGGATCCATTCTAATTCATTGTCTTTATACCCATAGTGCCTACTACATGGCAGGCACTCAGTAAATGTATGTTGAATAGGCTACTGAAAGTACCCTCTCAACAGAAGAAATTAAAAGGAAATTACAGCTTAATTTTTATTGCAAAAGTAATACTTATTCAATATTTTTAAAATTGAGAAAAATGTAGCTAAACAAGAGGAAAAGTAAAAATTAACTTTAATCTCACAAGTCAGAGGTACAAGTGTAAATGTTTTGATGTATATTCTTCCACTTTTTCTACATGAATGATAATTATTTGTTTCTTTATTTATACACAAAGGGAGTTACAATGGACAGTGTTTAGTGACATGAGAGGTTTTTTTTCCACTATATCATGAAAAATTTCCATGTCAAGTGCCACATTTTTTTTTTCTGATGGCTGAGTAGTAAACCTCCTGTACTGACAGATTTATTTAGGCAATTCTGTTAATTGTAGCACATCAGAGTGCTATCATTTTTTCTATTTTCTTTCATTTTTTAAGAACAGTCCTATAGTTAAACCTTTGTAGTATCAGTGAGCATTTCCTTACGAAACTCCTGGAATTTACTTTTATGTTCGTGATCATTCCATTTTTTCCCCTATATTAAAAAAAGATTATTAATTAAAAAATAATAAGTAATAACACTGCTTCTGCCATAGCTGGTGAGGTGTCTGCCAAACAGTGTTGAAACCTGGGTGGAGAATTAAAAAGTAAACAACAGGCTCTAAAGATACTTTTGAAGGAGGAAAGATTAAAGAGAGACAGAAGCCCAGAAGTCTCCTGGCAATGACAAGGACTAGATCTCCAGTCTGGAGACCCTTGACCTGCACAGCCTGGTTTGTGAAACCTGGAGTGACTCAGTTCCTGTCTCTGGGTTCAGCTTTTTGGGGAGAGCTGGAGACCGGTTTGGGCGTTTGACCCGCTGCAGCAAGACTTGGGGAGACCTCTCCTTGAGCATAGGTTCCCCGACTCGGCTTACAGGTTGGGGTCTGGGATTCAAAACTGACATCGCCGAGACTGAATTTTCCCACAGAAGGTTTGGGCCCAGCCTGATGGGGGTTTCTAAAGAAGCCTGCCAGGCTGTGCCCCTCGGAACCCCCTCTCCTTTCTCTGGCTTTAAGGAAGCAGGACCCGGGTGCGCATTCTTTCCGTGCCTAGGATACTTCAGTATGCTAAAAATAGTTGCGGGAGCTGGGACCTGTGTATAGCCACAAGCCTGTGTGTGAGCTAAGTCCTGGGTTCGAATCTAGATAAGGTTTCCATCTGTGCTGTGGGACTTCTATCGCCTTTCTCCCTGAGTTTCAGGCTTCGCTCGCTATGCGTTGCAAAATTTCTAAAAGAATTCCCAAATCTTGGAAGGGGGGGGGGAGAAGAAGAAAGAAACTTCGATTTTTCTTCCTACTCCTCCCGGAGGGGTCCTGGGGCCTGGGGCCTGGAGCCTGGAACCGGGTACTGAGGCCGGGAAAGGGGTGCTTCGGCCGCTCATTACAGCAAGGTGTTGCCCTAGTTAAATCGCGGGCTTGTTTGATCTGGCGGCGGGTGGTGAGAGGAAAAAAGAAAAAAAGGGGGGGGGGGCGAGAGTAAAGAGAAGCTCACACCTCCCCCATCGTTTCCTCGAGCCCGTAAAACACCTTTTATTAACTCCTTCGCGTCCGAAAAGGCCCGCGTGGCCTCTCAGCCCCTGCCACGGTGTTTACAGCCACGGCTAATGGGGTCCCATATTCACTCTGATGCTGGGACGAGGCGCCTGGGGCACGCCTGTTGCCCCTCGAGGCCTTGGCCCGGAGCTACCAAGGGTCTCTTTTCTCGTCTCCAAGCCCATAGCTGCAGCTCCAGGTGTGGGGCACGAAAATGCCAAGCGAGGCTGGCTCGCACGTCTTCCCACCTCCTTGACCTCCTTGGCAGTGAGTGGGAGAAGCGCACGAGCACCACAGAGCATGCGTCCCCTCGGGCAATCATGGGAGCTGTTAGGACACAGAGGAGTGCTTAGCACACAGCTTGCAAACAAAACTAATTGTACAATTATTATTGTTATTCCTGGAAACACAAACGACAGTGTTGGCCCGCTCCAGTTAGCCCGACCGGGTCAGAGCCCCTTGACAAATTTTATTTATTCACACCCACATTCAGCCATGGGTACGCATGTGAAGACACAAGGACTGACAGACTCTCTGGTGCATACCCTTATGCACCCTATCCTTTTGCACAAATCTATATGCTCTCACAAATGTTTGTTGAGTGATTTGTTGCAAGAGAGAAACCTAAGTGTCTCAATTTAACCGTAAGTATTCACAATCTTGTTGTATTCAAGTATAAAAATACTACCTGTTACAGCAACTTGTGGAGTCCTTACTGCCTGCTTAGAGCTGTGCTAAGCAGACCCTCCTTAGCCCCTGCACAGTCACAAGGCTCCCTATGAGTTGCTGTACTGTCTTATGTACACCTGTAAATTCAGAATTTCATACACACAAGCATATTCCTGAGCAAATCCCCGTCTCCAGAGCTGCCTTGCCCTGGGGATGCTGTTCATCTGTGTGGTAGGTTCTCCTCTCTCCCAATAACCCCATGAAACCACTGACTGCTGACGCCAGTGTGCATACTAATCCCAAGACAAGTGCAAATACCCACCCACATGAATCTGAGCCTGGCCTCGGTGTCAAGTAATTCCTTTCCAGTTTTCATTTTCTTCTGGTTCCTTTAAGTTATCTTGTCTCCACCACCACCACCACCCATAGGCTAAGAAGAAAGTTGCATTTTGTTCTAGAAAGAAATCCTTCTCTATCCCCTTCCCTTGATTTGATTTGGAGAGTGGTTTGGCCTTTATCAAAAGGGGAGAAGCAGTTGGGCTCAGTGGCTCACATAATCTCAGCACTCTGGGAGGCCAAGGCGGGTGGATTTCCTGAGCTCACAGATTCAAGACCAGCCTGAGCAAGAGTGAGACCCTGTCTCTAAAAGTAGCCGGGGCCGGCGGGTGGGCATTGTGTTGGGCACCTGTAGTCCCAGCTACTCGGGAGGCTGAGACAAGAGAATCACTTGAGCCCAAGAGTGAGTTGGAGGTTGCTGTGAGCTGTGACACCATAGCACTCTACCAAGGGTGACAAAGTGAGACTCTGTCTCAAAAAAAAAAAAAAAAAAAGAAAGAAAAGAAAAGAAAAGAAAAAGAAAAGAAAGGAAAGAAAAATGAAAAAAGAGGATGAGCAGGAACACAAACATTTCCACCCAGTAGGAATATGGAGTCCATGGAGGATCTGAGCTATCACACAGGCTTCAGGCAATTTCAGAAAACGTTTTATTAGTCAAGAGCATAGATACTGCTTTGGCACAGGGAGGGGGCTGTGAGTGGTCATATAGATTTGAGGTAGAAAAGGGGTGGGATGGGAGGATAAACGAACACCTGAGCACAATAGGCACGGTAGGTAGTTTAAATACATAAAAACTTTCCAACATAGGAAAAAGCTTTTATTAAGCTAGGAAGGAAGGGAGGGAGGGAGGAGAAAAAAGGAAGAGAGAGAAAACATTTCCCTTGAAACGAAATAGGAAGTGCAGCAACAAAAAGAAAAATAATATTTAAAAAAACACTATTTGAAGGAGAATGACAACAAAGAGCAGCCCATCATCTTCCTGCTTTAGCTTCTCTTTCCCAGACAAGAAACTATTGATTCTTTATTGCATTTTAATTAGAGAAGGGCGTCGGAGGCTTTGACACCAAGCTGAAGGAGGGTCAAAAGAGAAAGAGAGCCGGACAGCGGAATGGGAAAGGCATTGAAGTTCAAATTCGCCCCAGAAGGGTTGGAAGGGTGTGTCTTTGCACTTGGGTTCACAGTCCCTCCCTCTTGCATCTGCCGCTGAGAGCCGCGCTCGGTTAGGAGAAGTGGATATATATATATATATATACTTCTTTCTCTTAATGTATTAAAAACTATTTCAAATGACATTGCACGTGCGATCCAAGTGTGGTTGCAGCCGAGGACCTGCCAACGCTCAGCAAAGGCTAGGCGAAATGCGCTCCCGCACGCCGCAGAAACCCAGAGCCTGGCTTTCTTTGGCCCCTTCCTCTCCTCTCGGGGCTCCCGGGTTGGCCAGCCATGTCCAGGTCCTCGGCGCGGGCCTCGGCTCACTGGTTTAATTCCAGCGCCCAGACTTGCTGCGGCCAGCCGGTGCGTCCCTTAATCCTCTTCTCGCCTGGGCCCAGGTTAGGAGGAAAGCCTTCATGCTGCTGCTGCCAAGGGACACACACAAGAAAAGAGGCGAAAGAGACAGGTTTTAATTTTTCTGCTCCAATCGCCCGGGTGAAGTGGGGTGGGGGAAAAGGTGTCAGGAGCAGTAACTGGGAGCCTTTAAATAAGTGACGGATTTCTGTTTGCGAAATAGGCAAACAGGCTCATAAATTTGCCTTTATGCGCCAAGTTCCTGGGACCCGGGATCGGCTGGGTAGCTTGGAGAGGTTTGGTAATGAGAATTTTCTGGTGAAACTGACGCGCAATGGTTCTGCTTTATGGCACTTAAGGGAGGCAACAGGGGTCTGGGATGGAAGGGGTGGGAACCTACAGTTTTCGCGCTCGCCCCCTCCACCCCCATCCTAACTGGCTTTCCAACCTAGTTTAATAGGGGCTCAGAAATGCGGTTAGGTCCTGTTGGATCCGGCGCTGTGAGCTCAGACGATAAGGAGAGAGATCCCGGGAGTCGCCCAGCCTAGCGTCCTCCTAACCAGGCTCCCCCAGCCTGAACTAGGCTCAGCTACGTGAAGGAGGCGGCTACGTACGGGGGGGGGATGTTGGGATCCACCCCAAAACTACTTGGATCTCAGAGCTGCCGCGGCCTGCATCTCCCCCAGCCCAGACGGCGATCTAGAGCCTAAGTGCCTATCTGTCTGTGCTTGTGTCCGCATGTGAGCTTTCCCTACTTTACCAGGAGGCCCCGCGAGTCAGAAGAAAACTGACTACACAGCGCTGCGGCCCTGAGCGCACCAACCTAGAGAAACTAGTTGGCCAGCCTGGAAATCATCGCTTTCAGAGGTCCCCAAAACCCTGGGCAGAGAAACCTAGCGCCAGTAAGCGTCGCCCGCACAGAAGAGGACAAGAAAGGCGGAGAAGGAATTACGATCTCCAAAGCAGAAAGTGACTCTTGCTTATTTACACGAAAAGCCAGCGAGGTCCCCCTCAGAACCAGCCTACGAGGTGTGGAGCAGCGGGAAGCACTCCGCCGCTGGAAAAGACCTAACTCTTTTAAGCCAGCTCCATCTCTGACTCCTCCTCCGGTAGGTGCCCTTCACTCCCTGTCTGACTCTTGGCCTCAGTTTCCCTTTCTGTGCAATGACAGAAGTAGACTGGCCTCTCCAGCAAAGGCCCTTTAAAACAATAACTGAGCTCATGCACATAAATTCGCCCTCAAGTTAAAGCAACAAATTCCTATACTTACTCTTAACCTGGTTTACGGAGGAGCCCAGGGATGAATCAGGACTCCTCCAAATTGGAAGCAAAACACTGCATGTGGTGTGTGCATTTTCCAGGGCCCGGGATTTCAACAGATTCTTAAAGGGTGCGCTATCTGTCTGCCCTAAGATAGCATCTGAAAGGGTTAAGAGTTAGTGTTCAGGCAATTTTACAAACATAATCCCATGTTACAAATGAACTCAATTAGGAATCTGCCTCCCCCCATGCGCACAGTCACAGGCTGTAACCATCTCAGAACTTCCGCAGCCTTCCAAAATTGTACACCTGGCAACGCAGCCTCCTTTCCTTTCACTGCTTGCACCGCCTTCGGGTCCTCATCGCGCCCGCACCCTTGGCTGGAGTGTGTAAGCTCCAGGACTCACCAGCTCCCTTTTCCGCTTGCTTTCACGGCCGCCATCCGCCTTCTTGAGTTCAGCCTTGAAGGCCTCGGGGTCGCCAGCCTGTGCATCCTTGGCCAGCACATCCATCAGGTAGGCGATGTAGCTAGTGGCCAGACGCAGAGTTTTGATCTTGGAGAGTTTGGTGTCGGCTGGCACGTTGGGGATGCACTCGCGCAGCTCCGCAAACGCGCTGTTAATGCTTTCTGTGCGTCTTCGCTCTTTCTTGGGTCCTGAGCCTTTCCGCCGGCCCAGGCGGCCGCCGAGAGCCTCCAGCCGCCCGGGGCTCTGGCCAGGCCTGGCGTCGGGACCGTAGGCGGCGGCGGTCGCCGCAGCGGCAGTGGGCGGTGGCCCGCCGGCAGGGAAGTCCGGTGCAGCGTCAGCTGGGCTCAGAAGCCAGCTCTGGAAGTAGGGCCTCTCCTGGTGACAGCGCGAAGCCGGGCCGAAGAGAAAGGGCTCGTGGAGCATGGGGTGTGCGGGATGCGGGTGGTGGTGGTGGTGATGGTGGTGATGGTGTGCGTAGCTGCCCACGAGGTTCATGTTGCAGCGGCTCCTGGCCTACGCCGCCAGCCCTATTAACGCCTCTCCATGCGCCCCAAGACTGCCGAGAGTCACCAGTGGGCTCTGGGGCCGCGCACTGCCAGCGCTGGCTTTGAGGAATTCGGAGCAAGGCTGAAGATAAAACCTACAACCTACCGCCTTCTTGTCAATTTCTGTCCAGGGCTGGGACACGAACGGCCGAGACCTATTTAACCCTTCTGCGGACTCCCCTTCAGGACCTGGCTTATATAAGGCCGCGGCTTTGATGTCAACCTCTCCCAAGAGCCAATGGCAGGGGGGCGGGGAGGAGTAGGAAAGGGGGTGGCCGTCCCAGGTTTTCCGCTCAGCCAAAGTAGCTTCACAGCAGGCGTCTGCGGGGATGTAGAACCGGCTCGAGCTCCGCCTCTGCCCCTCCCCATAGTTCCCGGCACGGGCGGGAGCGGGGGCTCGTACTGGAGGTACAGGCCTGCCAGCCCCAGGGACTATTGCTGCCACCTCTTCCCTGTGGATCCAGAGAAGGAAATCCAGAATCATCTAACTTCACCTAGAGCCCTCCCTTAATTTTACAGATAGGGAAACTGAGGCCCAGGGAGTCTACATTCCATAGAATTCAAAATAGGAATTCCAGCAGTCCCCAGTCCAGGGCGGTCTGGCGGTCTGAGCCAGAAGACAAGAGGGCGCTGTCAAAGTCTGGAAGGCCCCCAAGCATTACTCCCAACACCTCCCCACCCACCCACCACCGTTCCCTGGTCATCGGCCTTTTCTGTCTGTACACCGGGTCTTTACTGGCCTGCCAATTCTGGCCAACTCGCCGGAAGCAGGGGACACAGCAAGTGACCAGCGAAATAGCCTTTCAGAGGCCGGGATGAGGATGGGGCGGAAAGGGAGCCGGACTCCAAGCCCAGGAGCATTTACCGGTTTGTTCCGAGCTCTAGGGCCTGCGTTCTGTGCTCGCCTTCCGGGTGCCTGATCCAGTTCGAAGGCCGGCCAGGCAGAGGCAGCCCGGCGTCCGCCTTGGCCCTGGGGCATCTAGTAGGCGCTATTCCCCTCCTCTCTCCATGGGTCTCGCAGCGAGGGCCACGGAGTGCTTCTAGGTTGGGCCACTCCACCCATATCATTCCTTGAGAATCTTTGATTCCCTAAAGGCACCAGCTCTAAGCATCACACTGCGAGACAACGGCGTTCAGTGGTAAACACATGAAGACAGGACCGCCACTTACACAGCATCCGCAAGGCTCATGCCGGCAGGGAAACAAAACGCAGCTCCCGGCGTCTTATATCCAACGGTGAAGAGGCGCAGTCCTGCCTGCTCAGCTAGGGCAATTGGCAGGGCAATTCCCTGCAGGCCCCATTCTCGGGCTCGCGTTGAGAACTTGGGAATCCTTGGGTGGCAATGCTTCACGGGGGGACTCTCAGCCTTTACTTCCCTTCAAGGTGGCTTCCTAGCTGATGGTCACATGCCTGAGTCCTTCTATCCTCCCTGGCCTTACACATCCCATCTGATGCTTTCCCTAGGTGGGATAGATGGAGTTGCTTTCTCGAGGTGAGGGTGAAAGGAGAAAAGCGCTCCTTTAAAAAGACAACTCATTATCCATCCATTCAACAATTATTTATTGAGGAGACTACTGCTACATGCCTGGCAGTTAGTTACTAGTTCAAAGGCAGGGAGAGAAAGGCCAACTCTCTTCTTGCGTAGATAGGGAAAATGTGGCCCACAGAGGTTGAACAATTTCCCTCGAGGTCTGATAGTGAGTGGATAAGTGGAATTATAGTCCTGTACAAGGAAGTGAATGAGGGAGAGGGTGCATACCGGGCAGAAGGGGACAATCGCTTACTCCTGAGCTGTCTGGTTCCACCTGTGCGACTTCGAACGGGCTTTGGGCCCTGGAGGTACATGGGGGTGGAGGAGATGCGGAGGGAGGTCCTGGTTTCCTGCCCCAGGCGTGCAGGAAACGCGCCGCTCTCCTCGGCGCCTGGCGCCAGCAACACTGAGATTGGGCAAAGCGCAGAGCCGAGGCTCGAGGGGAGGGAGCGCCGGGCGCCGGATCCAGCTGCGGCTCCGCGGAGTCCCGCGCCTGAGGGGCCTGAAGGCGCCCTTGAGGCCGTGCGTGCGTGCGGGTGGAGAGAGTAATTAGTCTGTGGAGGAGGACTTCGATCCTTAACGCACGCCCAGCCTTTGTCTTAAGCGGAGAACGATCTACACCTACACTAGGCCCTCTGATTACACATACACGTGCACACGGGCTCACACAATCTTCCGGAAAGCCCGTGTGTTCATACGGATACTCAAAAGTATTCTCAGAGCAATACGCAATCAGGGTACGCAGAGTATCTCAATACCCATGCATTCCTAGGAGTCTACACATTATCTGTATGTTACCCACAGGACACCCACACACCCTTCAGATGTGTGTCACAGCTCAGAGGCACTCCCAATCCTACACTCGGGCATGCTCAAAGACCTCAGTCATGTAGCAGAAACACATAAATTCTAATTACCACACAGACACTTATAAGACACATGTACAACCAGTTTGTATTTTCTTACAATTTTCCACAACTGTATCCACAGTACAAAATTCCAAAAACACCATCACACATTTCATGTTCTCAGTGTCCCAACTAAGCCTTCAGTACGCTAGTTCATAGCCATGATTTCTATTACATACGCACAGGTGCTTACAAATAGACATTACACACAGGCACATAATTTTAAACACTCAATTTGACATAGATTCTCAGCCCTTCCTGTATAGTCACATTCACAAACTCTGGCAATGAAGTGTAAAATAGTGTGCATGTGATCAAGTCACCCTCAATGATAAGTACTCACTTAAGAATACACAATTACCCACATGCAAATGCATTGCTTGTGTACCCATCCACGTGAGTGCCAATTGCTTTCTTATTACACAGGTCACAGGACTGCTGAGTGTGGGAAGGAATGCATTATCAACAGTGGGTGACAAGTTCCAGTCCTTTGAGACTCTTTAAGGACTCTAGAGGCCTGGCAGTGCCCTATGGGTTTTAACAACAGGGTGCCCTAGCCACCAATGAGGCAGTGAGTGCTGTTCCCTAATACTGAGAAAGATTTGAAGTCATTTGTTGAGTGCTGCCCATGTTGAACACTAGGAGACTAGGATCCCCAGTGTTGGGGCCTTCAGGGAGATCCCAAAGACTTGGGCTTTCTGGAGACCCCAAAATGCTTTTTACTTCATCTGGTACATGAGAAGTGTGGTGGAACTCCCTGAACAATGGGGACCTGGTGAGGGTGTTTTCTACTTCTGATCCCAGGCTGTGTTACAGAAAAGGGTCTGGGACCTAAGAGTTTGGCTGAAATTACTTTAGGCTAACAGGCAAGAGACGTCACTTTGAGTTCTGGTTCTGCCTAACTAGCACGTCAGTACATTCCTTTCCAGCCCAGAGCCTCCTTTTCTCCATTTGCAGAAGGACGTTGAATCATAGTCTGGAGTTCTGTAATTTCCAACTCCCCACAGCTGCATGGACCCCTCCCTGGTCCCTCTCTCCCTGGGCCATGGTCTGGTTCATAGATCACTATCTTTCAGCCCACCTCTACAGAGCAAAGACCAGGACCTCCAAAGTCCCACTGTCCTGTCCCACACTACCCTTTACCACCACCCATCTGCCTACATCCTCCCCTTAACCCACTTTGTTCACCTAGAGCAAAGTTTTCCAATCTTGTTTATCTCACAGCACACTTGAACTTATAGTTAAATTTCTGTGGCACGCTTAAATTATGTTGATGGAGGAAAAAAGAATATACTTACTGTGCTTTAAACTGCTTTCAGAAACAATTAAAAATGTTGAAAATTTTTCAATGACATACCTAAGATCCACGCTGGTTGAAAAATTACTGACCTAGAGAATGCCTTCAGGTTTGCTGTTCTTAGCATTTTCAAATTCAGGTTTCTTAGTTCTTCTCACAATTGTGTGAATGAGGCCACACAAGAACTCTTGCTCCATTTTACAGAATACAGCTCTTACCTATGGAAAGGTCAAAAAAAAATTATCAAAGGAGTGCTTACAATAGCTTCCCTGTGGAATTGAGCCCACTGGGCACTGTCATTCCCTGTGGAATTGAGAAACTGGGCACTGTTATTCCTCCCTGTAAGATCTTTCTGGGCCTCAGTTTTCCCTTCTTTAAATAGGGTTGAGGATAATCCAGTGTAAGAGTAAGCAAAATAATATAGGCAAGGGTTTTAGCATGGGAACAGTAAACCTGGATAAATGATGGCTCGGTTTTTAGGAATATTAACTTCACAGGGGAAGAAAACGAAGTTATAGCCATTCACCCTGACTGTAAAGCCCTTGACAGGGAGAAGAGACCAGGATATTGGATTCTCTTTGCTGAACTCTGTTCTGAACCGACCACCCTGTTTCGGACTGCGTTTCCTCCACGGACCTTACAGAACCCAGCTGTCATAAGCTGGAGGTGGGGGAGACTGAACATAGCCAGTAGGGGGGATTATTCTGCCAGAGACCCGATTTCCAGTTGCAGATGCGGCTCTCCACCCCCATTTCCCGCCCTAAATGACTTCGGGAGGGGTAGCTCCTCAAGTCTCAGGACTTAGTTCCCCCATCTGCACAGCGGAATGGCTGTCCCAGGTGATTTGAAGGTCCTTCAAGCCTCGGATGTTCTGGAGTGGTGGGGACTCTCCCCAGCCTTGGCCGCTCTCCTCCCCTCACTCCCACCGCCCCTCTACCCCGGCGCCTACCGCAAAACCTTCTCCCGCCACGTCCTGTGACCTTGACGCCACGGGCAATCCCCCGCACCGGACCCCTTATCTAAATAGGGCAGTAAATCAAGGACCTGTCAGGGCCCGGGTAATTACAGGAACTCTATGAAAAGGACCCGGCCGACCGCCTGTTTATATTAGCGCGGTGTAAAATATTCTTGCTGTCTTGGGGGATCGCGTCGTGCAGTAACGCGCCATAAATCAGCCGGTGGACCATTTACCCCCTCAGCTTGAGTGCGCAAATCCCTTAAACATTTCTCTCGTGCGCAGGTATCTGTAGAGGGTTTAAGACTTTCCAATCCGGCCCAGGCTGCTCCCTGGGACTAAGGGGACAGTAGGGCAGGGAAGACATTTGCAGAGAGTCGATTTCTGGAAACTTACAGGTTCTGTATGCAGACAGGGCCCAGAGAGGGAAGAAACTTCCCTCAGGGCACACAGCCAATGACTCGCAGAGACTTGACTAGCGCTCTGACCTCTAAGAGGGACCTGGGGTCAGGGTGCTTCTGTTTCCCACATTGTTACCGCTTTTTCTTGGAACGAGAAGTGGTCAAGGAGGAGAGGGTCCAAGCCAAAAGTAACTGTCCTTTACCTTTTGTCTTGGAGGTTCCTTAGCTTCCCGCAATGGTGCACAGAATTATGTGCCAATGCTCTTCGGCGCTATAGGAGACTGATTCCTTGTTTGGTTCTCTTGTTTTATAAGTGGCAACACTGGACCAGAGAATGGGAAAGGACTTGCCCAAGAGCACACAGCTAGATCCTCTGCTGCAGAAATAACCCATTCAGGTTTATTCCCCTCACAGTGTCTCCTATTACAAAAAAAGAAAAAGAGAAGGAAGAAAGAAAGGAGGGAAGGAAGGGAGGGAGAGAAAGAGAGAGGGAGGGAGAGAGAAGGAAGGAAAGAAAGAAAGAAACCAAGGTGTGGGGAGCAAGCCTCTCCATTCTTAGGCTTATAACAGCCTCAAAAATACTAAATCTATTTAAGGTAAACCTGCTGCTGCCGCCCATTGTCTAATGAGTAACATAAATCAAGCTTATGGAAAAAGAATATTAAATTTTCCGTGTCTTCCCTCCAGGCTGGGACCTGAGAATTCACGGAGAATTAAACATGTATGTGTTTTCCCTCACTTATTTCTGTCCTTCTCCCCCCATTCCCTTTCTCTTCCTAAGTCTGTAAATGACAATGTGTTTACACAAGTTTTTATGTCGTCTGAGTTTCGTCCCGGCTCCGTTTCCTCCTGTGTATTTTCCGCGGAGAGAGATGTCTGCTTCGGGATGTGTTCAACCTAAACAGAACCCCATCTGATTGGAAAATGTATTTATTTGAAAAATCGTAACTCACGGTTTTGGTGAAAACGGCCCCCAAATTTATGGGATCGCTTGGGGCGCGGCAGTCGTAAATCAAAAGCCCTGGACACCCCCCTCCCCCGTCCCCGCTGCAGCGCCCGCCCGGTCCTCCCCGACGCCAGGAGACCAGTCCCCTCCCCAGTCCACCCTGCCGCCCTCTGAGGCCCTCCCTGCTGCAATTCCCGCAGTAGCTAGTTGCGGGCAGGCAGGTGGATTTCACTGCGGTTTGTTTCACCCAGTCTCGTTTTTTTTATTTATTTTTTTTTTATTTTTAGGGCATTTACGTTCTGATGGCGATCAGTTTCAGGGGGTCAGTTAAGGGGTCTGTTGTGCACCCGTCTGTTCTAGGCACCCCGGACTTTTATTCGTTAGTTGCACTCTGGTTACTTGCTCCCCCTTCACTTGCAGTCGGTATCTAACCCACTGATCAATTGTACGCCGCGGTTTTATGCAAAGAGGCTTATCTCTGCTCGGTGTCTTGAAGGCCATTTTCACTGCCTGGCCATTGCTTCTTAGGTCCGGAGTTATTTTTTCTTTCTCAGCCTAGTCTGAATTCCGCAGCGAGGACGGAGTCAACCCACTTCGCCTATCTCCTGGATTCTGCTGTCCGCCAAGACCCCTCTGAGGACGGAGGAAAGGCTGGAGCTGAGAGCGTCTCCAAGGACAGAGGATGCCAGCTTCGCCTTTGCAAGGACTTGTCCCCCGGGCCTTCAGGAGCAGCCATCGAATCTACTTTCTCCGGGAGACACGGCCCGGAGCCACGTCTCTGTCTTTCTTGCGGAGGATGTGAGGAAGAGGGCAAGCCGTCTGCTCCAGGCTTGTCCATAAGCGCTGCTATCTCTGGGAGAGGGTTTGGGCGCTCATTCAAAACTTTTGCGGCTCTCTTCTCCATAGTAGGCAAAAGAGCTTGCGCGGGAGCGACGCGGTTCTAAGCCACAGCAGCATGAGGTAGTGCAGGTGCGTGAGGTAGTGCGGGGGCATGAAGTCCTGCCCCAAATTTGATCCCAACCCTCCACCTTCGTCCTGGACAGCCTGCCTCTCAAGCCATCCGCTTGCCGCCCTCCGCCGCTCCCTGCCAGGAGTGAGCATTTGGTTCAGAGAAATACAATACATTTCAGAGATAAAACCCAGTCTGATCAACTTGGTCGCTGCTGAGAGACAGGAAACTGATACGGGAGAATGTGTCCGAAACAGTGAGGGGACCTAGGGTGCCTCTTCCACTATCCTCCCTCAAAACTTGGGGTGGGGGTACAGCAAGAAATAAATAGCCCCACCTTCCTCGGGCCTTAGTTCTCCCAATAAAATGGCCTGTTCTAATGGACCGTGGGATCCACACATTCTCCAGCGCAGCTGATGGGACCAGATCAAAACATGGACTTTTCATATTGTTTGGAGGCAGAGGTATCAATCTAGGGAAATCCACACTTGTTTCATGAAGTAAGATGCCTGCAAAAAGCCTAAGCTGTTCCAATTATGGCTTGGGGGGAATCATTGAAGGGATAATCAGCCGGCTATGGTCAAGGTGAAAATTCTGGGCCCTCAGTCCTTTCCTTCTGCTTACAGGCTTTCAGAAAGAGTCTGCAGGCAAAAAACTGTATTATTATTAGTCTTATTATTTTAAACGGGGCCAGGCTACATCCATCATCTTTCCCATAATGGTCAATTGTAAACACACTTTAAAAGAGAAAAACAAAAAAGGGATTTAATGTTGACACTGGGAAAATGGTTAGCTCTGGCATTGCTGGGGAATTGGCAGGCTCCCTTGTCCTTTGGGAGGGAAGTTAAGTGTTCAGTGTGTGTTTTTTGATTTTTTTTTCTTTTTCCATTGAATTTCTAAACTCTCAGGGGTCTTCTTTGTCTCTTTTTAGTTTAACAAGAGAAGGCCTTTATTAAAAAGTCAAAAATGGATAAAAGGGCTTTGGCTTTGGAAAGCTATAAACTCCAAAGTGTCTCGCCAGCAGTTCTCAACTTGTGGGTCTCAACCCCTTTGTAACAATGAAAATACATCCTGCATATCAGATGTTTACATTACGATTTATAACAGTAGCAAAATTACAGTTATGAAGTAGTAATGAAAATAATTTTATGGTTGGGGGTCACTACAACATGAGGAAGTCACGGCATTAAAGGCATTAGGAAGGTTGAGAACCACTGGTCTAGATCAACCTTCAGGTGGTTGGGGGTTCAACCAGCAGCACTTTTCTGGGTTTCAGCCTCTTTCTACCACACTGCAGCCGAATTTGCTCTGGAGAGGATAGATGAAAAGAAAAGTGAATGCTCTGGAAAAACCCAGAATTAAATCAGTAAAGAAAGGGGTAAGGGATGAAGGTTGATCAAAAAAAAGGGAAGCCCACTTTGGTTTTTATTTCATTATTGAATATTAAAGGGGGTTCCCTTCCAGAAATCCTGGGTTCAAGAATCTCTTCCCATGTGAACATTGCTCCCTAGCCATATGCACACCCCATCACCTCACCCAACACACACCAGAGGACACGAGATGGCATTCTGATTACCCTTGTTAGCTTCGTAAATCCTGCCCAGAGCATGGAGAAAAGAACAAGAAGTCACAGTGGAACCCAGCCCCAAACTCAAACCAACTGTTGGCGGTTATAAAATTCATTTTCATCCATGCAAGCAAGGCCCCAAAAAAGTCTATTAAAAAGAAAAAAAGGTGGCAGGAGAAGAGAGAACAGAAAGGAAAGCCCCAGAAAACAGACCAGAAATTAATTTAATTACTTCTTCTCCCCTGCCATAAATTCCACAGAGGAAATCAAATCTTTCTGTGCATGTGTATAAAAACCAATCAGTCTATTGAGCTCGCCAAAACTCATTATGTCTCAAACTGAGTATTCTAATTGAATGAATCTGAATGTACCAGGCGACTAGGCATCAATGGAGCCAGGTTTTTCCAAGGGCATTTGCCACGGAGCCAGAGAGGATAAACATCGGTTGGAATGACACACTAATCAGCTTGCTGCTTAAGGAGAGAAGGGACCCTTTCTGAGCTTGGAGGACATCCGTGGAGCCTGGGCACTGGCAGATGCATCCTAACATTTTGCGTCCGATTGTAATGGAATATTTCTCATAAACAGCCAAGTGTCTTTCCCAGCCACTCACCTGACATGTTTTTTGTTGTTTAACTTCAGATCTGACAGATGATGATAACCTGGAAAAGAAAGAGGTTACAAATGCTGAGGGCTGTGGACCTGGGCAGTGTAAAGGGCTCCCGCTCAAGAATTAGGACAGGGCTGTGATTTGTAGGGCCCGGAAAAGGCTGTTATGCAACCCACAGCAAGCAGGGCAGCTGGGGAGAGGGGCCTGCAAAGCCAGAGGGGAGAATAGCTCAGGCGCGAGAGCTCTGGGCTGCTTGCTTCAAGGAACTATGCCACTTGTTTTGTATTTCATTTTGTAAGATGGAGAAGGCCTCCTCCCCCTCACCCCTCTCCCCACCCTCTCCATTGCTCTCTCTTCTCTCAAAGGCACACTGATTTATAGCACCTGTTAAAAACACATAATGGATGCAATTAGCTGTGGCACTAGAGAGAAAAAAGGTAGGAGTTGGCTTTATTCTAATAAAAGATAAATATGTTTGTTTCATTAACTTAGTTCATTCATTTAAATTTCTGGGACCAATTTTAAATCACTGCTACGTTGTCCCCCCCCCCACACACACACACACACACATACATGGGCATTATTCTAATAGGATGTCACAATCCCTTTGTGAATGCAAATGCAGGGACCCCTGAAAATGAGGAGTCATCTTGGGATCTGCATTTTCAAGAAAACTCACTAACAGATTCTGATGAAGAACCATGCTCTGAGAACACAATTTCCATGGCTACTTAAGAATAGCCTATTTCCCAAGGAAAAATATTTTTCTTGTTAACTGTGGGATTCTATCTTATCAAAGTCAACATATACATATATACATAGTTAAATGTTACATATGTCTGTTGTGCAATAATTAGAAACTATAGAAACACTTAAGAAGAAAATAAAAATTTCCTTGATCTTCACAAGCTGTTTATGGTCCCTGGTCTGTAGTTTTCTCTGCGGAAGCCTACAAATTCCTAGAAGGAGCAGCTGTATCTTTACTGTCCCACCTATAGCATCCAGCCCATATCTGGCATGTAGTAGAGACTTCAAAAAAGTATTCAATGAAATAAACAACTGGTTAAATGAAGCTGTGGGATTAGGTGATCTCTAAAGTCACTGCCAACTCTAATACTGTATTTTTCATTCTCTGTTCTAAGAAAAAAATGTAATTGTACTAACAGATATATTTGTCACTTGGACTCTTGACATTCAAACATGTGTGTGTTTTTTCTCCATGTCTTGTCATTTGATCTGACAGCTTTCTGCTTGTTTTATCTGATATTAGTTTAGGGTTGTCCTTGCCTGAGGCAATCCAGCCATCAGTGTGGGTTGGAATTGAGTGGGGCAAGCAGTCCCCGCCTTGTACCAAACAGAACAATCAGAGTTGATTTTTTAAGACTCCAGCAAAATTGCACAGACAGCGCCAGAAAGAGAATAGTTTTCAGTTTTCAAATGTGTAATTCTTCCCTGAAACATTGGAGCAGACTCTCTGTATCATAATACACTAAAATCCACAGCTGGTTGAGTTCTTACTGTGTGCCGTGCACTTCACACACGTTGCTCAAGTAATCTCCACAGCAACACTATTAACCCCATTTTATAGATGTGGATACTGTCTCAAGGTTCTTGAACTAGAACATGGGAGAACTAGGATGCAAACCTAGTTCTCTCAGACTCCAAAGTCCTTGACTTTAACCACTGATTTATGTGTGTGTGTGTGTGTGTGTGTGTGTGTGTGTAGGGATAATTAAAATGCTAAAAATATTTTAAATTCTCCAACAATACCATAACAACAATAATTGACAACATATTATAATAAATAGCATTTATTGTATCATTGTGTTATTATTTATTCACAATTTATTGTAAACATAATAAATAACAAAATATATATATATATTTTGAGACAGAGTCTCACTCTGTTGTCCCGAGTTAAGTGCCATGGCGTCATAGCTCACAGCAACCTCAAACTCCTGGGCTCAAGTGATCCTCTTGCCTCAGCCTCCCAAGTAGCTTGGACTATAGGTATCTGCCACAATACCCAGCTAGTTGTGAGACGGGATCTCTCACTTGCTCGGGTTGGTCTTGAACTCCTGAGCTCAAACTATCTACCTGCCTTGGCCTCCCAGAGTGCTGGGATTACAGGCATGAGCCACTGTGCCTAGCCAAACAAAAAGTAATTAAAGAAGAATATGAACCTGCCACTCAAACAATATACTCTGTTTCATTACCTCTCCCAAATTCTATATCCTAAGAATCCTTTCTGACACACAGAGTTCATGTTCATGAAGTTTAATAGTAGCATCTAGTGCCCATCAGGCTGTGTGTATTTAACTTGTCACAATGTTATGAACTCCATGAAGAGAGGAGTCCAATCTTTTCTATTCAGCAATGTATCCCCAGCACACAGCATAGTGTGAGCACATAGAAATGACTCAGTAAACATGCGTTGAATGAATGGATGTTTGGTAATGTGCTTATTACAGACAATTCTGAGGAGATGCCACTGGTAACATGATCATCCAGGAGTCAACCAGACAATATGGCCCCACCTCTAGGAAGATGTGGTGGAAGAAATGATCTTTGAAGAGAGATGACGCACACTAGATGCCCAACATGCACACTCACCGTGGAGAGTAATAGCACTTTTAGTAATAGCTTTGTTGAGATGTAATTCACATCAAATACATTTTCAGTAAGCTTTTTACTTTGGAATAAATCCAGACAGGAAAGTTGCAAAAATAATACAATGTCTCTATACCCTTCACCCTTCATATTCCCCTAATGTTACCATCTTGTATAACTAGGGCACATTTAGGAAGACTAAGGTACTAACACTGATACATTACTATTAAACTAAACTCCAGACTTTATTCAAGTGTCACTAGTTTTTTTCATGTTTTATGTCCGTTTTCTGTGCCAGGAACCACTCTAGGAGACCACTTTTCATTTAGTACAATTATGTTTGACAACTTGTTTCTGCCACAATTTACCCTTAACCAACTGATTATTTTTTATTATAAGATTCAAGAAAAATTTTTTTTTTTTTTTTTTTTGGAGACAGAGCCTCAAGCTGTCGCCCTGGGTAGAGTGCCCTGGCATCACAGCTCACAGCAGCTTCAAACTCGTGGGCTTAAGTGATTCTCTTGCCTCAGCCTCCCAATTAGCTGGGACTATAGGCACCCGCCACAACACCTGGCTATTTTTTGGTTGCAGCCGTCATTGTTGTTTGGCAGGCCCAGGCTGGATTTGAACCTGCCAGCTCAGGTTTATGTGGCTGGCACTTTAGCTGCTTGAGCCACAGGTGCCAAGCCAAGCTTCAAGTATTTTTAAAATAAAGTCTCACCCAAATTAGTAAAATGAAATCAAAACAGATTCTCCCACCTAAGTTCTTTGCTGCGTCCTTCATAAGGAAAATCATGCTTTCTGGTCTCAGCTCTATGTCTGTTCACTATGTGACTCCCCTGTCCCCGTTCCTCCCCAGGGACCATCCAGACAGATGTTCTATGTGCTTGTATGATCTAAGCTGCTTGTATGACCCTAAGCTGTGTGTCTGCTATCAGTGCTAACACTCCATGGAGTCAGACCTTAGCCAAGTTCATTAGAATGATTCAAGGTTTGCATCTAGTCTTCGATTCCAGAAGACATACTTGGTACCTACTTTATACATTGCCAATGAATTGCTAGGGAGAAAATGTATACGATCTAATGATGTCAAAGACACAAAATTAAATACACTAGGCTATTACATCTCTGTCAAAATATGCATGTAAATAAGATACCCAAAGCAATCACTGTGGTATTAGGGTGGGTGATATTTTTATCTTTCCTAAGTTTTCCAAACTTACTAGAATATTGTATTTTGCTATTTATAATTAATATAACTAAAAAGTAAATTCCTACTCACAAACTAAATATACAACCTAAAATATAATTCCTATGATAAGAGACAGTCAATAAGATAAAGTGCCCAGGACAAGGCAATTTTGGCAGTCACATTTTTTGGCACTCATAATGTGGTAGGCAATGTATTAAGTAATTTGCAGGGATTGTCTCATTCAACCCTAAAAACCTTCTGCAAAAAAGTGCGGTTACTATCCCCGTTTTGAAAGTAAAGAAACTTAGAAACAGAGAATTTAGGTAACTTGTTCAAGTTTCCCCAGCTGGTAAGCTACAGGGTTGCAACTTGAGCCCACTGGTTCTCTTAACACATTTATGGAAGGATGGGGAAAAAAAGGGAGGGAGAGGGGAAGGAAAGACTTTCTTTGGTGAGAATAGTTTGACCAAGGAAATGGATGTGTGAAGTGCCTATTTTCCAGCCTGGCATTCTCATCAAGTAAGAGACCTAGTTAAAAATGCAGAATCTTGGCCCCATCTCAGACCTACTGAATCACAATCTGCATTTAAAAAATATTCCTAGTGGCCAGAGTGGTGGCTCATGCCTATAATCCTAGCCCTCTGGAAGGCCGAGGTGGGTGGATTGGTTGAGCTCATGAGCTCAAGAACAGCCTGAACAAGAATGAGACCCCATCTCTATTGAAAATAGAAAAAAAAACAAAACAAAACTAGTCAGATGTGGTAGCAGGTGCTGTAGTCCCAGCTACAGACTGGGAGGCCAAGGCAAGAAGATCACTTGAGCTCAAGAGTTTTTGAGGTTGCTCTGAGCTATGACACCACTGCACTCTACCAAGGGTGACAATGTGAGATTCTGTCATACATACCAAATGAACCGTATTCGTATTATAGTTTGTGAAGCCAAGGCAGTACATATAGAATCTATTTGCAGTGTGTGTATGCATATGTATGTGTGTGTCTACAATTATTTGTATTTGTCTAGGCTGATACCATCTTGCTCAAGAACAGGAACACAGCTACATGAATCAGTGTTTATCAAAGTGCAAGTGATGGCTGTTTTATAGATTGTGAAATTGCACAGAAAATGAATTGCAGTCAGAAAATGTTTTTAAAAGAATGGAGTTAGGCAGTGGTTGTGGCTCAAAGGAGTAGGGTGCCAACCCCATATACCAGAGGTGGCAGGTTTAAACCCGGCCCCGGTCAAAAGCTGCAAAATAAATAAATAAATAAATAAAAATAAAATAATAGAGTATATCAGAGTGCATCTCAGGAAGAAAGGGTATGTTATTGCATGAAACTTTTGTTTTGATTTTAGATATAGAATAGAGGTGGGGTCTAAAATGCCTAACCTCAAATGATCCTCCCACCTTAGCCTCCTAAAGTGTTGAGACCACAGCTGGGAGCCACAGTGCTGGGCTGCACATGAAACTTTTCTTTTGAGAGAGAGAGAACTGGGTCTTGAAGCAAAATGTCTATCTCTTGTACTCTCCACGAAAAAAATTGAACTGGCCTTCACCCTGTGGCCCGAGGCAGCCATGAGATTCCGGGCTGACATTCAGAAGTGTGGTGGATCTGCTTTCTATTTCTGATAAATTTAGGAACTCTGAAAGAAATCAGAGTTGGGTTGGGGAGGGAGATGGATGGCTCAGAAATGATCTAGCCCCCCTGTTTCACTAGACAGGTACAGAAACACAAGCCCAGAGAAGGGGGGAACCTGCCCAAGGTCACACAGCAAAACTGGGAGTTTGGAAAGAAGAGCATAATAATGTGAGGTCTTTTATTCCCCTTTTGTCTCAACCATGAAAGTGCCGGGATAGGGATGGGGGCTGGGAGTGGGGGATCTGGCCCAGAGGCCAGGCAGCCTGGGGGACATGACTCTGGAATGTGTTGGGGAAACAAGATGCCTTCTTTTCCAGGCCCGACAGGCCAACAGGACTATGTGCGGCAAGAAAGGGCTCTGGTTATCTGCCACCCGCCTCTGTTTCGTTTGGTATGTCAACTCTAGCAACAAAGTGCCCCAAACGTGTGAGGCTTGATAAAGGTGGGAAGGTAAGAGGTGGAGGTGGCAGGACATCAGGGACCAGAGCTTGAGAGATGTCCCAGAACCTCTTCTTCCCAAGAGTCTGGGAAGAAAAGGCAGATTCTCCTCTCCCCCATCACAGGCTCCTCTCCCTGGATAATTGTGCCTGAGACCCCTAATGCTCCAATGGCTGAGATTTTTCCATCTCAGGATGGAACAGGATAAACTCTTGAAACTTAAATGCTGAATCAGAAGATTTTGATTTTTAAAAAATTGTTTTTTTCTTTTATATATATATTTTTTTTTCATTCAAACACTAATACAATGAATTTGAGAAAGGAAAAAAAAACTATAATCCTACTAACCCAAAATAACTATGTGACCAGAATTAACAAGTATGTTGCCCAAACGGGGTCACTGTCTATTCTGATTCCCTCTTCTCACTTAGCAAATGAGTTTAGACCATTTTTCTAGGAAGAGGTGTGTCAATGATTATTATTTACATTGCCTGGATACTGGATGGTAATTATAAATAATTATTAGGATTTTTTTTTCTTTTTGATATGATAAGCATTGTACTTATGCTTTAAAAAGAGTCCTTTTGAAGATATATTCTGAGGTGTTTCTAAGTAAAATGATGTCTGGGTTTCCCTTCCAAATAATATGGGAAGGGGAATTAGGTGGAGTAGAGACAAGGTTGGCCCTAGTTGGTAATTGTTGATACCCTTCCATCTACCCTTTTATTTATTTATTTACTTATTTATTTTTGAGACAGAGTCTCAAGCTGTCGCCCTGGATAGAGTGCCATAGCATCACAGCTGACAGCAACCTTCCAACTCTAAGTGATTAAACTCTTGCCTCAGCCTCCCAAGTAGCTGGGACTATAGGCACCTGCCACAACGCCCAGCTATTTTTGTTGTTGTTGTTTCCATTGTTGTTTTAGCTGACCTAGCCAGGTTCAAACTCTCCAGCCTCGGTGTATGTGGCTGGCACCCTACCCACTGAGCTATGGGTGCTGCCCCCACCTACCTTTTTAAATAAAAGTTTTTTTCACAGTTCTTCTCAATAATATTTTTTAGCCTATTTGGGTTGGTGACAGATCCCTTTGAAAATCTTAAGTAAGCAATAGATCTATTTACCTGAAAAACCCTCATTTCCATGTCACACCCACAATTTTAGGAGGTAGATCTCCTAAAACCCACTGATGTGTCCCAGGTTAAAAACTCCTTAACTAGCCAGGTATAGTATCTCACACCTATAATCTCAGCATTATGGGGGACTGTGATGGGAGAATCATTTGAGGCCAGGAGTTTGAGAACAGCCTAGGCAACACAGCCAGACCATGTCTCTATTTAAAAAAATTTTTAGTTAGCCTGAACTAGGCCAGGCATGGTGACATCTGCTGTAGTCCCAGGTACTTGGGAGGCTTGAGCCTAAGAGTTGGAGTCTGCAGTGAGCTAGGATCTTGCCATTGCACTTCAGCCTGTGCAATGGAGCGAGACCCATCTATAGACAAAACCCAAAACAAAAACAAAAATCTTTCTCAACTATGACATGAGTTATTTTTGTTTTTGTTTTTGAGACAGAGTCTCACTTTGTTGCCTCCAGTAGAGTGCCATGGCAGATAGCTCACAGCAGCCTCAGACTCCTGGGCTCAAATGATCCTCTTGCCTCAGCCTCCTGAGTAGCTGGGACTACAGGTGCCCGCCACAATGACCGGCTATTTTTAAAGATTGGGGTCTCTCTCGAGCTCAGGCTGGTCTCAAATTCATGAGCTCAGGCAATCCATCCACCTGAGCCTCCCAGAGTGCTAGAATTACAGGCGTGAGCCTCTGCACTTGGCCTGACGTGATTTGTTTTAAAGATAGCACAGTATTCTTCAAGTAGTTATATCAGAATTCACTTAACTAATCCTCCCATTATTAGAAAATTTTATTAAATTATTATTAATAATACATCATATTAATACATCTTTGCATGCATATTACTTAGAGCAGATTTCTAACAGTACCAACAAGATGCTCATTTTAAGAAATTTTTAAATTTTTTTCAGAGATGGGGTCTTGCTGTGTTGTCCAGGCTGAACTCAAACTCGACCTAAAGCAATCCTCCTGCTTCAGTCTTCCATCTAACTGGACTATAAGCTTAAAAGCTTTTTTTTTTTTTTTTTTTTTTTCTTTTTTAACAGAATATCACATTGTCACCAGAAAATATTGCTACTGTGGTTGGATTCTTGCCAGGGGCAATTCATCTTGCCTCTCAGTGCCCTTAGTGCCCTTTGAGCTTGCCCTAGTCTGTTTCCTGCTGCTATAACCGAATACTTGAGAGTGGGTAATTTATAAAAAACAGATATGTATTTCTCACAGTTCTGGAGGCTGGAAGTCAAAGATCAAGGCACCTGCAGTTTCTATGTCTGGTGAAGGCCTGATTTCAAGATGGTACCTTATTGCTGCTTTCTCCAGAGGGGACAAATATTGTGTCCTCACATGGCAGAAGGCAGAAGGGCAAAAAAGGACCACCTATGCCCTCCAACCCCTTTATAAAACTCTAATCCCATTCTAATAACCTCCTAAAGGGCCCATCTCATTTAAGTCTATCACCTTGGGGGTTAAGTTCCACCATATGAATTTTGGAGGGACACAGACATTCAAACCATAGCAGATTTTTTTGTTGTTGTTTGAGACAGAATCTTACTTTGTTGCCCTTGGTAGAGTACCACGGCATCATAGCTCACCGCAACCTCAACCTCCTGGGCTCAAGCAAGCAATCCTCTTGCCTCAGTCTACTGAGTAGCTGAGACTACAGATGCCTACTATAACACCCAGCTAGTTTTTCTATTTTTTAGTAGAGATGGGGTCTTGAACTCCTGAGCTCAAGCAATCCACATGCATTGGCCTCCCAGAGTACCAGGATTACAGGCATGAACAATCATGCCCAGCCCATAGCAGAATTCTTGAGATGAAAAGGGCACTTGTTTTTTGAGGGGAGGTGAGACTCAGCAGACCAACAGCCCTCTTCAGATATTTCCCTCTTATCCCCAACTACTTCCAACCATTTAAAACCCAACCACAATATGGGTTAGGGTTGAAAGCAGCCATTTTTTGTCTACTATGTAATATTGCATCATCATGGTCTTACACCTTACTCTGAAATGTGCCACCTATTCTATCTTGGACTCTCAGCTGACACTTCCAACTTGATATCTTTTTTTTTTTTTTTGAGACAGAGTCTCACTTTGTCACCCTTACGCCTGATGCCCGGCCTTCTATCTTAATATCTTATCTTGCACCTATAATGAAAGCCACCATTAGCTCCTCCTATACGCAGGGCAGGCTCAGGGCTAACCACTCTACTGAATATTTCCTTGGTTTTCAGTTCTTGTATCCATTTCTCCTGCTTCTGCAAACAGTACCCTAATTTATTCCTTCCTTCCCTTCCTTCCTTCTTTTTTTCTTTTCTTTTTTTTTTTTTTTGTTTGTTTTGAGAGAGGCTCAGTTACCCTCAGTAGAGTGCTGTGGTGTCATGGCTCACAGCAACCTCAAACTCTCGGGCTCAACCAACCCTCTTGCCTCAGCCTCCTGAGTAGCTGGGACTACAGGTGCCCGCCATAACACCCAGCTATTTTTTTAGAGACAGGGTCTCACTTGCTCAGGCTGGTCTCAAACTCTTGAGCTCAAGCAAACCACCTGGTTCCAATAGACGTGAGTCACTGTGCTGGGCCCCTGATTTCTTTTTAGATGATTAACTCCTGATCCTCCTGTGTGGGCTGTCTGGGATGTTCAGCAAAAGGCAGCGTGACAGATGCTGTTGGTGCCCAGCCAGTCCCTCCTTCTGCACTTTAGCACTGGATGCTGGTAGCTCACAGCTGTCTTTCTCTCTGGAGAATTGCCTGAGGGGATTTACCTAGAACTACCTGAGATGTTGCACTGTAGGTAGGGGCCTGGGGTCTATGACTAAATATAACATGGGATAAACCAGGCTCCCTTGCCTCCAAGTGGGACAAACTCCATTCATGTTCCCTCAGGAACTCCTCCTGAAACGCCACCTTTCACCAGCTTCTTCCTTGCTCAGTCCTGCTCCCCTGCCTCTTCTTCTCCCAACAGGTAAGTTGCACAAGAATCCTTGTCTCATGCTCTGCTCCCAGGGGTACTGACATACCTGAGGTGGGAATGTGACCCCAGAAAGGCTGATCTCCCAGGGCACAGAATCAAGGGTAGGAAGAAAAAGAGGCTGAAACTTTGCCTTTCTGGAGATGGCTCCCAGACCAGGTTGTCCACGATTTCTGCCATCGCGATTCCTGGAGCATCCATGGTTCTTCATTTTTTGTTGGAATTCTCTGAGTATTATACATCCTACTGTCTAACAATATACCTTTTTGCTGACATTTTGGCCAGACTCTGGGTCCGATGTCTGCCACCAAAAAGCAGTACATTTAAATGTAATGTCTCAATCCTCCAATTGTCCTAAAAGGCAAGTGTTATTATCCTTCCCGTTCCTCCACAGGTGGCTGAGGCCCAGAGAAGTTTAGTCACTTGCTCAGGCAACACAGCTAGTAAATATGGTATTACTATGAGCTCAGGTCTAAAATCAAAGCTGGGCTTTTAACCACTTGATGTACTATGATCAAGTGAGAAGAGCAAGCTGCTGTGGGTGACCTTCTCCAGGGTCCTCTACCTGAGGTTAATATGAAGAAGAGCAGCGGGTGGCGGGGCCTGATGGGCTTAGTACTTGGGCTTTGGAATTTGGTCAGAATACTTGGTCCACCACTTGCCAATGGCTTAAGGTCTTTAAGCCTCAGTTTCTTCACCAGTTCAATGGAGACAATAATGCCTAGATAGGATTGTTGGGAGGATTAAAAGAGATTCTGAAAGTGAATTGCTGAGCTCTGTGCCCAGTGCATAGTACATGTAAACACTTAATAAAATGCAGCTGTTATTCACTGTTGTGCTGTTACTTTTGTCACACAGGGTGACTTGGAATATATTTCCATTGTTGTTTGGCCCAGGCTGGGTTCAAACTCACCAGCCCCGGTGTATGTGGCTGCTGTCCTAGCCACTGAGCTACAGGTGCTAAGCCAGACTTGGAGCATATTTCAGGCAACAAAGGGGCCAGAGGAGGCCCATGGCAGGCACTATTTAGTGTTCTCTTGGGTCCTTGTCTTTTCTCCAGATAGGCCCACAAGGGACTCTCCGAGGACCTGCAGAGGCCAGCCAGGTGCCATAACTGACTGGAGGGGTCAAGCTGGGAGGCAGGGCTCAGATTTAGCCAGTCGTGATCCTTTTAGGAATTTGGGCTCAGAACTGCCAAATATAGCACGTTTTCAAGAAAATTCAGTAATCTAGGTTATTATATCAAACTCCCAATTTTTAAATGTTTTAACTTAAAACACATTTTTAGTGCTGATTGGGACAAACTAAACCCATCTGTTTGCAACAAGGATGCAGATTGGTTTGCAACTCTGAGTTGGAGGCTTTGAGTGATATGGTTGTATGAAAGCAAAAACTGCCTTTTCCCCAGACCTGCAGATTCTATCTCCAGGGCTTACAAATGGGCTGGTTGGGGGCGGGGGGGGGGGCTATTTCTACTTTGGCTGCTCCTGGTTTTAGACACTTATTCAGAAAGCAGGATCTGAATTCATAGTGTGAGTGGAGCCCTGTGCTGCCAAGAAGATCTGAGGTGACTGAGACTAATGCCTTGCTCTTCAAGGATATTTGGTTTCATGGAGTGAGATTTCACATTCACCAAAAATGCAAGGAGAGAAAAGAGGGAAGGTTTGTGTACGTGTCTCCACAGATGTGGGCATTGTGTGTGCGTGGGTGTTGTGTGCATGTGCATATGTGTTAAATGAGAATAGAAGCATCCAGCTCAAAGTTCCCAACTGGAGCCCTGAAGTTACTGAATAGCTTTTTTTTTGGCCAGGGCCTGTTTTGAACCTGCCACCTCTGGTATATGGGGCTGGTGCCCTACTCCTTTGAGCCACAGGTGCCGCCCAATTACTGAGTAGCTTTTATTTCCACTTATTTCCATTTGTAGAGGCAAGAAAGAAAATCAAATACAGTGGAACCACCGTAGTCGACCCAAACTTTATATACTGGTCTTGCAGCACAAGTACATATCAGTACAGCAGGCCTAGTTCCTCTGTATGTTAACCAGTTTGTTACTGTCCCTTGGGTGGTCAACTTACAGAGGTTCTACTGTATTTATTAAGTCTAAAGAGAAGTGAGATACAGTTTGTCATCTCTCCTTGTGATGTCTATGATACGTTGTCAACAGAGAAAGAACAAATTGCAGGAGAGAGTACAAGATGATCTGATTTCAGTGAAAACAACATCAGCAAACCCCAAACTGACTACAGAGAAAGGTGCAGTCTCTGTGTGTGAGCAAGAGGAACATTGCACTGTTAAGGTGAGGAAGTTGGGTAACAACTCGGCCTGTGCACACATTTGTGTTTTGCTGTTTGAGTAAGCCCACAGTACTCTTGTAATCTGAAACCCATACAATGAAGACAGCAATTGAAATGCTCATTACATGGGCATATACCAAGAAGGCTATCATCCAAATTGTAGAGCCATTCTTATTTTTCCGCAGAATTATTTTTGTTCATTACACTGCTCTATGTGTTCACTGTAGAAAAAAATCAGCAGGCACTCATGTGTAAGAAAAGAAGAAAGGAAAAAAATTCAAAAGAAAGTTAGCAAAGTGGCAAAAATGAAATACTTATAAATATATTTTTTAAGTAAGAAAAAAATAAGGTACCAGAATTATAGCACCATGAGCATTCTGTTACATATCTTTTACTTTCAGATCCTATTCAACTACTAATATTTACTGTCGGCAGACCCTGAGCACTGGAGAAGGGCAGGGCCAGCTCTCACTTCACCAAGCAAGTCTTGCCGAGTCATGCTCAGGATGTGGCAACAGATTCACCAGCTTCTTCCCCCAGAGATTCTGGGTCAGCAGAGTTGGGAGGGTCCCAGGAATCTGCATTTGACAAGCCTCCTGGGAAATTCTGATGCAGATGCTCTCCAAGTTAGATAGCTGTATGTCCAACCTGCTCATTGTCAGGTGGCCAGACTGGAGCCCATAGAGGAGAAGGAAGTGACCCAGAGCTACCCAGCCAGCCTGGCAGAGCCCAGTCTACAGACTCCCCCACCCTCCCCTGCTCACTAAGAGCTCTCCCTGCTGCGCTCCTGCCATTTTCCTCATGCAGACAGATGTTATTGTTTTCTTATGCCTCCAATTAAACAAAAAATCCTGTCAACGGGCGACAGGCCTAATGCACAGAGGCATTAACCAGACTCGCAACCCGACCCGGGCCTGCTCCTGTGGGTAAAGCACATTCCCTTCACAGGCCGCTGTGGCAGGCTCTCTCCTGAGAAAGGGCCCCACTGAGGCACCATCACCCTGCTTTGTGGGCACCTATACCCCTACAGAGGCCTCTGTGAGCAGGAGCCGAGAAGCCTGTCACTATGGCAACCCTGGAAGGTCAGAGCTGAGGAAACTGAGGCCCAGAGAGGTTAAGGGCCTGCATGAAGTTGCCCATCAGGCCACAAGCAGAACTTCCCACCAGCTTCCTTTCAGCTTTGGGCTGCTCCGAGATGCAGGGGAGGACTGGCAGCCCTGGGGAAGGTTCCCCGGGAACAGGGTGGGTAGGATTGCAGGGTCATTGCTAGCATTAAGGCTAAGCCCTGCCTGCACCCCTGCTCCTGGTGCCACAGGCAGCAGTGACTGCCCCAATCCTCCTGCTGTCTATCTCTGAGAGTCCTGCTTTTGGGGCCAGGCCACTGACGGGGGAAGCATGTGCATGCCTTTCAGGCCTGAGAAACACCCTCCGGGAGCCAGTTCCAAGTCCTTCTTTTTGCAGATGAGGAAACTGAGGCCCTCACAGCATGGAATACCCCTCCAAGATCACATAGACTCAAACCCTCATTCTCTGAGTTCCAGACAAGAGCTCCTTCCCCAAGGAAACCAACTCCACTGGCGCTCAGACCCCAGTTTGGGGAGCCATTTCTCTAGAGCTGTCCAGCCAGTTCCCCTGAGGAGCCTGAATTCAGACACAGCTGTTCTGCAGGTGAACAGAAGGAAGGGCTGGGGTCCTGCTTGGGACCCCAGGTCTTGGAAGACACATGCACTTGCTTAACATCTTTCCTTGCTGTTGCTGGCAGGGCAGATCTTCCAGAAGACACATTTTGGAGAGCTGTCTTCAGGTACCTAATGGGCCCACATTGAGGGAGGGGTGGGCTTGTTCTGAGAGGCCCCTGAAGACAAAGCAGGGGCCCTCAGGTGTTAAGATTCAGGCTTCACATGTGAGGTCATTCCTGTCATTCTGGACTCCTGCTTGCCTGACTCTCCTTATCTGGCACACCGCTTCCCTTCCCCCACATGGCCCAGTTTTGCTCTCTGGGTTCCCCAATGCACCATGCTCACCCTGCCTGGCAGCCTTTGTGCTTGCCATCGCCTCTGCCTGGAGTGCTTCTCCCAGGTAGCTAGCTGTCTTTTGGTCATTCACGGCTCAGCTAAAACATCCCTTTAGAGAGGACTTCCCAGCTCACCCATCAAAGGCACTGCCTTATCACCCCCTCAGGTCAGCCTGTTTTAATTCTGATTAGAATTTACCTCTGTCATCTTTTCTTGCTGTTGGCCCCTGTCTGCCCCTGCTCTCTAGAACATAAGCTCCATATCTTGGACGGTACCTGTGGCTCAAAGGGGTAGGGCGCCGGCCCCATATGCCGGAGGTGGCCGGTTCAAACCCAGCCCTGGCCGGAAACTGCAAAAAAAAAGAAAAGAATAGGTATCTTATGCATCTCTCCCTCAGCCCTGATGACAAACATAGTGCCTTCACACAGACGTGCTCAATGCATATTCATTAATTGAATGACTAAATGAAAGACTGGTATGTAGGGAGCTCCTTGGCAAGTGAGGCTGGATGTTTATCTGTGAGTGATGCTGTTGAAGTGGCATGCCTTTGTCATTGAGAGAAATTAAGAATCTCTGCTCTGATACTTGCTGTGTGACCCAGGGAAGGTTATAACACTTCTCTGAGCCTCACTTTGTCCATATGTAAAATGAGGGCCCTAATAGTACCTACCACGTAAGCCAGTTGGAATGATTACATGTCGTAAATAATTCAGCAAGTCCTGGCATTTAATGAATGCTCGATAGTCATTAATAACATTCCTCCGGTGGGAGGCCAATGTCATATGCCATGTGAAGATCTCTTCCGACTGTTAGCCCCTCTAATTCTTGGATGCATGAACTCTTAGAAGACACATGTCCTTGCAAGCACTGTGTCTGCCCTTGGCACCTTCCCTGTGTCCTCCCTGTGCCCTAAGCCTCTGGGTCTGTGGATAGCCACATTGCTTTTTTCAAGTTGCTGGCAGCATGAAGGGGAAACAGAACATGCCCGGGCCCAATTCTCAAGGAGAGTGCCACCAAAGTTCTCATGGAAAGTAGAAGAAAAAGAGTTGCCTTTCTGCTAGCATCATCAGGGAAGGCTTCCTGGAGGAGGTGAGACTTGACATGTACCTGACAGAGTGGCTAGGATTGGGAAAGAAGGAAAGGAGAGAGGGAGGGACTGCAACTAGGAAGGATGGCATGAACAACAGCTCAGATGAAGGAATGCATACATTTATGCATCCATTTGTTGATTGGAATGTTTAATGAGCACTTGCTGTAATCTGAATGTGTCCACCCAAAGTTTATGTGTTGGAAACTTATTCCCCAATGCAACTCTGTTGGGAGGTGGGGCCTCATGAGGGCTCTACCCTCAGGAATGCGTGAGTGTTGTTATGGTGGGAATGGGCTATTTTTCTCAAGAATAGGCTATAAAAGCAAGTGTGGCTGCCTCTTACTCTCTTGCACCTGCTTTCTGGCCTTTCCCTCTGCCACTGGGGGATGATGCAGCAAGAAAGCCCTCTGCAGATGCTGGCACCATGCCTTTGGCCTTCTCAGCCTCCATAACTGGGAGCCAAATACATTTCTTTTTAAATAAGTTAGCCAGTCTTTGATATTCTATTATATTATAGCAACACAAAACTGACTGAGCCAGCACCTGATATATATATATATCAGGCACTCGCTATGTCCCGTGCTGGCTCATAGGGAGCATTTAGCCTAGTGAGAGGGTCAGTAGACAGGTACAGTACGAAAAGGCAAAGGCAGGTACACAGGGTCAGTTTCCTGAAGGAAGCAACTCTTAAGCTAAGCTCAAGGCAAAAGGAGGTAGAATAAGTGTTCTAGGCAGAGGGAACAGAATATGCAGATAGTATAAGCAAGGGAGCCGGCTTTGAGTTCAAAGACTTAACAAGGCTGGCTAGAGTGTAGTGGATAAGAGGAGCACGGAGGGTGAGGGTGGCAGGAGCCAGGTCATGAAGGGCTTGACCCTCCAGCTAAGGCATTAGCCTTTATCCTGAGAACAGTGGGAAGTTACTGAAGGGCCTGTGCAAATTAGAGCTGCATTTGCAGACAGATCATTCTGTCTGTTGTGTGGAGAGGGGAGGCAGTCAGGTGTGGAGGAGGCAGGAGACAGGTGGGCTATTGCAGTAGTTGAGGTGGGAGATGTGGTGGGCAGGTGCAGAGATGGGAGGAAGGAGACGTTCCTTGATGGAACCAGGCTGGATGAGGCAGGGGGAGAGGAATGAGAGGGAGTGAGGTGGGTGGATTAGGAAGGGAGATTTGCTATAAAATTTTGCTTCAGAAATACTTAAAAGACATCATTTCTCAGGGATACTCAGGTAGGATACAACTGCTGGGAATCTTTTTTTTTTTTTTTTTGAGACAGAGTCTCACTTTGTCATCCTCAGTAGAGCGCTGTGTTGTCATAGCTCACAGCAACCTCCAACTCTTAGGCTCAAGTGATTCTTTTACTTCAGCCTTTCAAGTAGCTGGGACTACAGGCGCCTGCCACAACACTTGGCTATTTTTTTAGAGACAAGGTCTTGCTCTTGCTCAGGCTGGTCTCGAACCTGTGACCTCAGGCAATCCACCCACCTTGGTCTCCCAAGTGCTGGGATTACAGGTGTGAGCCACTGTGCCCGGCAACTGCTGGGAATCTTAATAAATAATCAGAATGGGTAATGAGTTCAACAACTGTTTATTGAATACTTATTGCGAGTCAAGCATTGTTCTAGGTCCTGGGGACACAGCGGTGAGCAAGACAGTGGAGAAGAGCAAGGACAAACAAAACCATAGATAACATGGCAAATGGGGCAGCGCCTATGGCTCAAAGGAGTAGGGCACTGGCCCCATATGCCAGAGGTGGCAGGTTCAAACCCAGCCCCGGCCAAACTGCAAAAAAAAAAAAAAAAAAAAGAAGGCAAATGGTGACAAATGGGGGAGAGAACAGTAAGGCAGAGTGAAGGTAAGTGTGAGGGGCAGAGAGGAATTGCATTCAAGTGGGAAAGCTTCCTTAATAAGATCGTTTTCTTTCAATTTTCATTTTTTTAATAATCCTAATTGTGGCATCATTTATATACCATAAAATTATAGACTTTTAAAGTCTATTATTCAGTGCCTTTTTGTGTGTTCATATAACTATAACCACAATCTAATTCCAAAACATTCATCAACCCCAAAGAAGCCCTGTACCTATCAGCAATCACTCCCAATGACCCCTCGATCAGCCCTTGGCAACAACTTACTTTCTGTCTCTTGATTCTATTCTGATCCTTTCATACAAGTGGAATCATGTATGAAAGGATCATGGTGCCGTTATAGCTCACTGAAACCTCAAATTCCTAGGCTTAAGCCATCCTCCTGCCGTGGCCTCCCAGTAGCTGAGTCTACAGGCTCGTGCCACCACACCCGGCTAGAAGGCAACTTTTGAGCAGACTCTTGGAGGTGAGCAAGTTGGCTGTGCAGATATCAGGGATGGCACTCAGGGCAGAGACAGTCATGGTTGGTGAGTGCCAAATGCATGGCCACAGAAAGTAAAGCACTTGCTCCAGCCAAGCTGCCCTGGGTCCTCCTGGGGCTATTCCGGGAGACAGTGAGGAAGGGCAAGTTAGGTAGCTGGAGTGCAGGGAACCTAGAAAGCCTGTTTTGTAGCTGGTGTAGGTGGCTACAGAGATGGCTTCTGACAACCCAGGAAAAAGTAAAAGATTCCTTGGGCTCTCAAAGGGTAGGGGGGTAGGCTTTGGCTCCTCCAGGCACATGGAACTAGAATACCCTTCCTGTTGTATATGAGTCTATATGGACTAAAAGCCCAGGAAGGCTGGGAGGGGTTGGTATTGCTGTGATGATTTAGGCTTCATTGGGAATCTAGGGGAACAGAGGGGGTGGCAGGAGGGAACAGCTGTTCCTAAGATTGAGAACCAGCTCTTCCTTCTCAACCTTTTTTCTGGAACTGGGAATATTAGGAGTCCCCATCAGGCCCACCCTTTGATGGGGGTTTTGCACAGTCAGAGGGTGAAGACTGGAAAGTATTTCCTTGGGCTCATCAACAATTCTGAATTTTTCTAATCTGGGGTCAGGCCTGGGAAGGGGAAGAGATACCCAGAGCCAGCTGTGGCCTCCTGCTCTGATCAGTGTGGAGAAACGGAAGGCAGAGGTATCCTGGGCAAGAGTTGTGGCTCATGGTGACTTTTGATGAGGCCCTTCACTTCTATGGTCCACAGACTCCCCACATGAGGATGTAGGATAGCAGAGTCCAGGGTGGCGCTCCTAACTTTGAAACTCTAGGATTCAGACCCCTAGGATGGGAATCATTACAGGAGAGAAGACGAGTGCCTAAGGACACCCAGAATTTAGTGAACTCAGGACTAAGGATTTGACACATGGTCTGACAGCAGGGAACAATTTTCTTTAAAAATGTAATTTTTTTATTTTGTAAATATTTTGGTATAGATCTCTAAAGTGTAAGGGCTTTTATAAGAAAGCAAACTACAATACCATTATCACATCTGTATCAGTCAACTATGGCCACAATAACGTAGAGTAACAAAGCACCCCAAACTCGGGGGCATCTGGGCACAAGCATTTGGCTCTCTCCCACGCATTCCTGGCCAACTGGATTAGGCTGAAGAGGGTGGGGCTTGTTCTCAGATTGCCACTGGGGTCTGCACCATGTGTCTCTTACTATTCTGAGTCCAGCAGGCCACCCTGGCATCAATTCCTCTCTTGCTGGGGGGGGCGGCTGTGGCTCAAGGAGTAAGGCGCCAACCCCATATACTGGAGGTGATGGGTTCAAACCTGGTCGTGGCCAAAAACTGCAAAAAAAAAAAAAAAAAAAAGAAAGAAAGAAAGAAAGAAAGAAAAGAAAAATGACAATTCCTCTCTTGCTGAGTGCAGCAGCTCAATGCTGGATCATATTTCAACTCGCTGTTGGTCATGTACACCAGCATCCATTGGCTAACACAAGTCACATGGCCAGGCCCAGCCTTAAGGGTGGGAAAATAGACTCCACCTCCTGATGGGGGGAGCTACTACATTTCCTGTAGATCTAGGGAAGAGTGGAGAGTTGGGGCCATTTTTGCAATCAGCCAAACCACTCATCCTCCAGAGATGACCAATGAGGTATGTATGGATGTGTTTTTGTTTTCTTATGACCCATAGATTTATTGAAGTTATTTATCATTATTAATACTCCTTCCCCCCTATTTTGTCTTTGGTCATTGGTAGCCTTTCAATTTAGCTCTTCATGTTTTTAGAATCAGGAACTCACCTTAGTGCCCAGGCTGGAGTACAGTACACAATCATAGCTCACTGCAGCCTCAAACATTCCTACTGACTCAGCCTCCCAAATAGCTAGGACAACAGGTGTGCACCACCATGCCTGGCTATTTTTTTTTTTTTTTTTTTTTTTTGAGACAGAGTCTCCCTGTGTCACCCTTGGTAGAGTGGTGTCACAGCTCACAATAACTTCAAACTCTTGGGGTTAAGCGATTCTCATGCTCAGCCTCCCAAGTAGCTGGGACTACAGGTGCCCACCACAACTCCCAGCTATTTTTGGCTGCAGTTGTCATTGTTGTTTTGCTGGCCTGGGCCAGGTTCGAACCCGCCATTCTTGGTGTATGTGGCTGGCACCATAGCCAATATGCACATGGGTGCCTGTTTTTTTTTTTAGAGAAGTGGCTATTACTATTTTGCCCAGGGTCATCTCGAACTCCTGCGTTCAAGTGATCCTCCCACCTTGGCCTCCTAAAGTTCTGGGAATACAGGCCTGAGCCACTGTGCCCAGCCTTCTTGCTCTTTAATATTAATGTTCCAGGTTCATCCTGTACATGTCCTACCTAAGACCTGGCATCAGCAATCCCCCTTTTAAAGCTATGTATTTGTAAGGTTTAAAACTAAAGCAATTTTTAAAGCACAAAATATAGAGGAACCCCCAGCCCTACCCCTTCTCAGGCCCTTCATTTGCTTCCATAGTTAGCCACTCTTATTAATGGCTCACAAATCCTTCTAGAGATATTGAATATCTCTAGAAATATAAGATAAATATTATAAATATATACAAAATATATAATATACATTTTTAAAGCAGAAAGTTCATTTTTTTACCTTACATTTTACAGTGTATAATAACTTCATTTTATACTATGTAATAATATTAATAGCTAACACTTACATAACATTTACCATGTGCTGGGAGAGCCAAAAGCTGAATGGAAATCTATCTAAAAACAGAGGCCAGGCTTTTGCCACACCTTTACTGCCGACTCTGGGCACCAGATCATTACTTGTTGTGTTAATGCTTAACCAGGTCACTGTTTTCCAATAAGCTCAATGATTTTACATGGTATGAAGTGAACATTTGTCATTTTAATAGTTAAGAATATGTTTTACAGCTCAGCGCCTGTGGTTCAAGCAGCTAAGGCGCCAGCCGCATACACCTGAGCTGGCGGGTTCAAATCCAGCCCAGGTCCATCAAACAACAAAGATGGCTACAACCAAGAAATAGCTGGGCGTTGTGGCAGGCGCCTGGAGGCAGGAGACTCGCTTGAGCCCAGGAGTTGGAGGTTGCTGTGAGCTGTGATGCCACGGCACTCTACCCAGGGCGACAGCTTGAGGCTCTGTCTCAAAAAAAAAAAAAAAAGAATATGTTTTAATACATAAAAAGAATAAATAAATAAAACAAGGAAAACAAAGAAGCCTATGGTTTCCCATGATTTCCAAGTTGCTTCCATTACCAAGGCTGAATTTGTTTGGGGCTTGCTCATGGCTCTCTCCGAACACAAGGTAACCAGGAACTTTTGTTTCTAATCCCAACTACTGTCTGTCTTTCCAGGTAGCTATGGGCAAATCCCTCTATCTCACTGCATCTCTGCTTCCTTCTCCACCATGAAGATCCAGCCCCCCTGAGGGGAATTCTGAAACTTTGATTAGAATCAAGACATCTCAGAGATGCAAACATCATGGGCTCTTAGACGCCATGTATTCCAAGTTTTGTCTTGTACAGACAGGACCCTGAGAGGAAAAAGGATCTACCTAAGGCCACACTAGGAGTTGCAGTCCAGCAACCCACAGGCCACGAGAAACTGTGCCAGGAGCAGTGTGGTCTTGGGAGAGGTGGGAAAAAGGCAACCACAGTGCTCTGATCCATTCGGAAAAAGGGAGCACACCTTCCTTCTAAACTCAGTCAAGAACGAAGGGATTAGAGCAGCCTCTAGGGGGAAAAAAAATCAACACAAATACACGTTCAAACAGTACAAAAGGATACAAAATGAAAAGTATGTCTCTCAGGCGGCGCCTGTGCCTCAGTGGGTAGGGCGCCGGCCCCATATACCAAGGGTGGTGGGTTCAAACTCCACCCCGGCCAAACTGCAACAAAAAAATAGCCGGGTGTTGTGGTAGGCACCTGTAGTCCCAGCTCCTTGGGAGGCTGAGGCAAGAGAATCGCCTAAGGCCAGGAGTTGGAGGTTGCTGTGAGCTGTGTGATGCCACGGCACTCTACCGAGGGCGATAAAGTGAGACTCTGTCTCTACAAAAAAAAAAAAAAGAAAGAAAGAAAGAAATAAAAAAGAAAAGAAAAGCATGTCTCTCACCCCTGACTACCATTCTCCCTACCCAGAGATAACCACTGCCAGTTAGTTTCTTGAGTATCTTTCCAGAGGTAGTCTCTTTGTACAGAAGCAGAGGTGTGTAGGGTGTGTATGTATGTGTGTGTGTAGACTTAAAAAATAAAGTGCTTAGCGTTTCAGTTGGGGTTGATGAAAAGGTTCCCGAGATCGATGGTGGTGATGGTTGCACAATATAGTAAATGAACTCAATGCTGTTAAATTGTATACTTAAAAAAAGGTTAAAATGGTAAATTTTGTGTTTTATGTATTTTATTACATTAAAAAAATGATGTGTCTTTAAAAAGAATGAGATAACATGGAAACCCTAGAAATATGACAAATGTGGCAGTACCTTACTTGGTGTTCATAATTTACGACACTTATAAGAATTTACAATGGAGAGAAATCCTACCAATGTGAACAGTGTGGCGATGCACTTAACCTGAGCTCAAACCTTACTACACGTAAGAAAATTCATATTGGAGAGAAATCTTACAAATGAGAATAATATGGCAAACCTTTTAACTGATTCTTGGCCCTTAGTAAACATAAGAGAAATCATGTCAAAGAAAAATCGCAACATGAAGGTGCGTGGAAGCTTTATACCAGTAATCACAGTTTTCTGCACACAGTAGAACTCATGTTGAACAGAAAGGCTATAAATGTGAAGAAGGTGACAAGTTTTTAACTTCTGCTCAAACCATTCTGTATATAAAATTTGTGACAGAGAAAACCCCTACAAGTGAAGACAGTGTTGAATCCTATAACCAGGATTCACATATTTCCATACAGAACAGAATTCATAGAGATACTCTACATATGTGAAGAATATGACAGTGTTTTTAAATATTTCCCATACTTTTCTAATCATAATTCATATGGAAGAAATACTCTACAAATGTCAATGATGTCTTAAAGTTGTGTTTCTCCTGTTCAGCAGGGCTAGGGAGAGACAGGGGCAGATGGTTCTCGGGCATCCCTTGTCCATAATGAGAAGGAATAAAATTACCAGAGAGGGCTTCCAAGAAAGAAAAGCATTTCAGGAAGGCTTTCAAAAACTGAACTGATGTTTGCTTTACAAAAATGACTCTCAGAGGTAGAGAGGCCCCAGCGTGGAGATACGGCCAAGGCCACAAAAACATGTCTTTGCAGCATACGTACAAGTAAGGTGACAATAGCCTCAAGGACATTTTCATAAACACAGTAAAATTTTCAAAATTGACAAATACTATGACAACTTCTGGAAATTGCTTTACAGGGATAGAAATGGAGGACTCTCCATTCAGGAATTTTTCACCTTTTCCAGTAAAAATAGTAAATATATTATCCCCATCACCACTTAACATAGATTTGGAAAATTATCGTGAAGGGGAAAAATCTCACTAACCCAGGGTGTTCTCCACTTGATAAGGAAGAGGTCTTCCTTCTCTGGAGTGTACTGTGCTTTAATAAACTTTGACCTTTTTCTCACTTGTAAAAAAAAAATATTGTGTCTATCATCCATATTTTTCTCTTCTTTTATTCAATTAACTGTATCTCTAGAGCTTTCCATCATCCCAGGGTGATTTGTGATTTGTTCCTGGGCATCTCAGTTAAGCTGAGAACCATGTTTCTCAGAATGCCCTTCACAGCAGGGTTTGTGGTACGGGATGCTCAATAGAGGAATCTGTGGAGATCTGGAAGACAGAAGTGGGTCGGTGGCCAGTCCTTTCTCAGGTCGAACCTCTCTCAAGTTTGTCCTGGTCACATGCAGTGGTGGCATACACAGAGGTGGCAGCAGGTGCCAGCCAGTCCCCACACCCCTCTCTTCACATCCTGCTTTCCTTCCAACCAATGCACCTGCCACCTAACGCCACGAGGGTGAGTGACGAAGATGTGCCTGCGGGGACTCACAGCTTCCCATAGACCTCACAGGGACATCTCCGCCTGTCCCACCAGGACAGTCAAACATGCTCCTTCCTCTGACTCACTGGGCGCCTCACATCCTAAGTTCCCTTTCTGAATTTCCATTTTCCCCATGTTGGAAAGGTGTGATTCCTAAAATAAAACCCTTATTTGAAAAATCTCAGTGCTTTTGTTTCCCTGAGGGAACTCTATTTCACATCATGTTCTGCCTAATCTGTTGGGTTTTTTAAATTGTGGCAAAATACATGTAACATAAAATTTAGTGTCTTAACCACTTTTTTTTTATTGTTAAATCATAGCTGTGTACATTAGTGCAATCAAGGAGTACAATGTGCGGGTTTCATATACAATCTGAAATATTCTCATCAAACTGTTCAACATAGCCTTCATGGCATTTTCTTAGAGAATTTATGTAGACAT
>CAUYPK010141684.1:0-16355 GCA_963574355.1 Loris lydekkerianus | reverse complement strand
ACCATAATAGTTGGAGATTTCAACACCCCTTTGCCAGTGTTGGATAGATACTCCAATCAGAAACTAAGCAAAGACATTTTAGACTTAAACTTAAACATTCAACAATTGGATATACCAGACATCTACAGAACATTTCATCCTAACAAAACTGAATACACATTTTTCTCATCAGCCCATGGAACATCCTTCAAAATTGATTACATCTTAGGTCACAAGGCTAACCTCAGCAAATTTAAAAGAATAGAAATCATTCTTTGCATCTATGCAGATCATCATGGAATAAATTTTGAACTCAGTAACAGCAGCAATTTGCATACTCATACGAAAACATGCAAACAATAACCTTATGCTGAACAATAGCTGGGTCATAGATGAGATTAAAAGGACATTACCAAATTTTTGGAACAAAATGATAATGAAGACATGAATTACCAGTGCCTCTAAGATACTGCAAGGCAGTCTTAAGAGGGAAATTTATAGCACGGGAAGCTTTCCTCAGGAGAACGGAAAGGGGAAGTTAACAACTTAATGGGACATTTTAAGCAACTGGAAAAGAAAGAACATTCCAATCTCAAACCGAGTAGAAGAAAAGACATAACCAAAATTAGAGCAGAATTAAATGAAATTAAAAACAAAAGGACTACACAACAGATTAATAAATCAAAACCTTTAGGAAAGGTCAATAAAATATATAAAACCTTAGCTAACCTAACCAGGAATAAGAGTAAAATCTCTAATTTCATCAATCAGAAATGACAAAGATAAAACAACAACAGATACCTCAGAAATTCAAGGAGTCCATAATGAATATTACAAGAAGCTTTATTCTCAGAAATATGAAAATCTGAAGGAAATTGACCAATACTTGGAAGCACATCACCTTCAAAGACTTATCCAGAATGAAGCGGAAATGTTGAACAGGCCTATATCAAGTTCTGAAATAACACCAACCATATGAAATCTCCCCAAAAAGAAAAATCTGGGACCAGATGGCTTCACATCAGAATTCTATCAAGCCTTGAAAGAAGAACTAGTACATATATTACTTAACCTTTTCCTAAATGTATAAAAAGAGGGAATACTAGCCAACATTCTATGATGCAAACGTCACCTTGATCCCCAAACCAGGAAAAGACCCAACAGGAAAAGAAAATTATAGACCAATATCTCTAATGAATATTGATGCAAAAATATTCAATAAGATCTTAGCAAACAGAATCCAGCTACACATCAAACAAATTATACACCATGACCAAGAGGGTTTTATCCCAGGGTCTCAAGGCTGGTTCAATATATATAAATCTATAAATATAATTCAGCACATAAACAAATTAAAAAACAAAGACCATATGATTCTCTCAATTGATGCACAAAAAGCTTTTGATAAAATCCAGCATCCTTTCATGAGCAAAACACTTAAGAAAATTGGCATAGAAGGGACACTCCTTAAACTGATAGAGGCCATCTACAGCAAACCCACTTCCAATATCATATTGAATTGAGTTAAATTGAAATCATTTCCACTCAGATCAGGAACCAAGCAAGGTTGCCCATTGTCTTCACTGTGTTTTAATATTGTAATGGAAGTCTTAGCCATTATAATTAGGCAAGAAAATGCAATCAAGGGTATCCAGTTAGGGTCCGAAGACATCAAACTTCCACTCTTCACAGATGATATGATTGTATATCTGGAAAATACCATGGATTCTACTGTATAACTCCGAGAAGTGATCAAGGAATACAGCAGCGTCTCAGGTTACAAAATCAACACTCATAAATCTGTAGATTTTATATATACCAACAATAATCATGCTGAAAAAACAGTCAAGGACTCTATTCCATTCCCAGTAGTGCCAAGGAAGATGAAATATTTGGGAGTTTACATAACAAAGGATGTGAAAAATCTTTAGAAAGCAAACTATGAAACTCTAAGAAAAGAAATAGCTGAAGATGTGAACAAATGGGAAAACATATCATGCACATGGCTGGGAAGAATCAACATTGTTAAAATGTCCATACTACTCAAAATAATATACAATTTTAATGCAATCCGTATTAAAGCTTCACTGTCATACTTTTAAGATGTGGAAAAAATAATGCTTCATTTTATATGAAATTAGGAAAAAAAACTTGAATAGCCAAGACATTACTTAGAAATAAAAACAAAGCAGGAGGAATCACACTACCAGACCTCAGACTATACTATAAATCAATAGTGATCAAAACAGCATGGTATTGGCACAAGAAAACAGAGGTAGATGTATGGAACAGAGTAGAGAACCAAGAGATGAACCCAGCTACTTACCGTTATTTGATCTTTAACAAACCAATTAAAAACATTCAGTGGGGAAAAGATTCCCTATTTAACAAATGGTGCTGGGTGAACTGGCTGGTGATCTGTAGAAGACTGAAACTGGACCCACACCTTTCACCATTAACTGAGACTCTCACTGGATTACATGTTTAAACATAAGATATAAAACTATAAAAATACAAGAAGAAAGTGCAGGGAAAACACTTGAAGAAATTGGCCCGGGAGATTATTTTATGAGGAGGAACCCCTGGACAATTGAAGCAACACAAAAAAATACATTACTGGGATCTGATCAAACTAAAAAGTTTCTGCATAGCCAAGAAGACAGTAAGTAAAGCAAGCAGACAGCCCTCACAATGGGAGAATGTATTTGCAGGTTATGTCTCCAACAAAAGGTTTAATAACCAGAATCTATAGAGAACTCAAATGTATTAGCATGAAAAGAAAAAGTGATCCCAGGTCAGGGTGGGCAACATACTTGAATAGAAACTTCTCTAAAGATTGGCACATGGCCTACAGACATATGAAAAAAAAAATGCTCATCATCCTTAACCATCAGAGAAATGCAAATCAAAACTACTTTGAAATAACATCTAACTCCAGTAAAATTTGCCCACATCACAAAATCCCAAATCCAGAGATGTTGGCATGGATGTGGAGAAAAGGGAGCATTTCTACACTGCTGGTGGGGATGCAAACTAATATGTTCCTTTTGGAAAGATGTTTGGAGAACACGTAGAGATCTAAAAATAGACCTGTCATTGGATCCTTCAGTTCCTCTACTAGGTATATATCCAGAAGACCAAAAATCACTTTATAACAAAGATATTTGCACCAGAATGTTTATTTTAACCCAATTCATAATTACTAAGTCATGGAGGAATCCCAAATGCCCATTAACCCATGAGTGGATTAATAAATTGTGGTATATGTACACCATGGAATATTATGCAGCCTTAAAGAACGATGGAGACTTTACCTCTTACAGGTTTACATGGATGGAGCTGGTAAATATTCTTACAAGGTATTTCAATAATGGAAGAAAAAGTATCCAATGTACTCAGCCCTACTATGAAACCAAGCTATAGCTTTCATATGACAGCTATAAGCCAATTATAGCTCTAGAATATGGGGAAAGAGGATAGGGAAGGGGAGGGGAGGGGGGAGGATTTAGTGGAGGGAGGGAAATCGGTGGGACCACACCTTCGGTGCATCTTACAAGGGTATATGTGAAATTTACTTAATGTAGAATATAAATGTCTAAACTAACTAAGAATATAAATGTCTAAACTAACTAAGAATATAAATGTCTAAACTAACTAAGAAAATGCTGTGAAGGCTATGTTAACCAGTTTGATGAAAATATTTTCAAATTGTATATAAAACCAGCATATTGTACCCCATGATTGCATTGATGTATTCTGCTATGATTTAATTTAAAAAAGAGAGAGATACAGATATTCAGATAGTAGACAGTTTCAGAACCCTAGCATGACTCAATCAAGATAAAGCATCTCTCAGACACATTGTAATTAACTTTGCTGATGTTAATATGAAGGAGAAAATCATGCAAGCAGCTAGATGTAGAAAAGCATTAATTACGAAGGGAGAAATATTACAAGGACTGAATCTTTCAGATAAAACTTTTTAACCCAGAAGAGGATGGTCATCAACTTTTTATCTTCTAAAACAAAACAACTTTCAGCCCATGATCCTGTATCCAGCTAAACTGAGTTTCATTTGTGATGGAGAAATCAAATACTTTACTGACACATACATGTTGAGGAAATTTGCCGTAACTAAACCCCTTCTCCAGGACATATTCAGACCCATTTTCCATAGTGACCAGCACAATGATATCACCAAAGTAAACTCACCCAGAATTTGTCAAACAAAACCTAACTTCCACAATGGTGAAAGAATTAAAAATATCCACTAGTCCTTTGAAAAACATGACAGCCCAAACACTACCATACTGATCAATTCTCTCAATTAATGTGAACAGCTTAAATTGTCCCCTAAAGAGGCACAGGTTGACTGACTGGATACAAAAACTCAGGCAGACCACAAATTTGTTGCCTAAAAGAGACTCATCTTACCTCAAAGGATAAAAAAATGAGTCAGTGTGGAGGGATGAACAGCTATAATACAGGGAAATGGAAATCAGAAAAAAAGCAAGGGTTGCAATTTTATTTTCAGATACAATAGTATTTAAACCAACAAAGATAAGGAAATACAAGGATGGACACTACATATTTGTCAAGGGAAGCCCTCACCATGAAGAAATTTCAATAATTAACATTTATGCACCTTACCTAAATGCTTCTTAATTTATAAAGAACACCCTAGTGGAGATGAACAATTTTATATCTTCCTGCACTATAACAGTTGGAGAATTACACACCACTTTGTCAGTTCTGGATAGACCCTCCAACAAGAAACTAAACAAAGAAATAATGGACTTAAACTTGACTGTAGAACAAATGGACTTAACAGACTTCTAGAGAATATTCCATCCTAATAATACTGAATACATATTCTTCTCATCAGCCCATGGACCATCCTCCAAAATTGGTCATATCTTAGGACACGTCTAATGTCAACAAATTTAAAAGAATAGAAATATTCCTTATATCTTCTAAGACCATCATGGAATTAAAGTTGAACTCAACAACAACATAAATCTTCATACTCAAAGTCAGGGAAACTAAATTAGCTTAGGCTGAATGACAGCTGGGTCAAAGATGTGATTAAGAAGGAAATCATTGAATTTTTGGAACAAAATGATAATGAAGACACAAATTACAAAAACCTTTGGGATAAGGGAAAGGCAGTTCTACAAAGAAATTTATAGCATTAGAATTATACATCAAGAAAACAGAAAGAAAGAAAGTCAACAACCTAATGGATCTTCTGACACAACTGGAAAAGGAAGAACAATCCAACACCAAACCCAGCAGAAGGAAGGAAATAACCAAAATTACAGCAGAATGAACTGAAATTAAAAACAAAAGAATCATTCAGAAGGTCAATGAAACAAAAAATTGGTCTTTGAACAAATACCTGGAAGCATGCCACCTTCCTAGACTCAACCAGAAAGAATTAGAAATTTTGAATATACCTATATTGAGCACTTAAATAGCATCAACTATACAAAATCTCCCAAAAAAGAAAAGTTTGGGACCAGATGGCTTCATATAAGAATTCTACCAAACCTTTAAAGAGGAACTAGTACCTATATTACATACCCTTTTCCGAAACATAGGAAAAGGAATCCTCTCTAACACATTCTATGAAGCAAATATCACCCTGATCCCCAAACCAGGAAAGGACCCAAGAAAGAAAGAAAATGATAGACCAATATCATTAATGAATATCGATGCAAAAATATTCAATAAGATACTAGCAATCAGAATTCAATGGTACATCAAAAAAATTACACATCACAATCAAGTTGGTTTTATCCCAGTGTTATAAAGTTGGTTCAGCATATGTAAATCTATAAATATAATACATCACATAAATAAAATAAAAACCAAAGACCATGTAATTCTCTCATTTGATGCAGCAAAAGCTTTTGATAATATCCAGCAGCCTAACATGTTTAGAACACTTAAGGAAATAGGTTTAAAATTGGAAGTTTCTTAAGCTGATAGAGGCCATCTACAGCAAATCCACAGCCAATAACATATTGAATGGAGTAAAATTCAAAACATTTCCACTTATATCTGGAACTAGACAAAGATGCCCATTGTCACCACCACTGTTCAACATAGTACTGGACATTCTAGCCATTGCCAACATGCAAAAGAAGGGGATCAAGTGTATTCAAATAGGGTCAGAATAGGTCAAATGCTCACTCTTCATAGATGACATGATTTTATACCTGGAAAACCCCAGGGACTAAACTATAAAGCTTTTAGATGTGATCAAGGAATATGGCAGTGTCTCAGTATACAAAATCAATACTTACAAATCTGTAGCTTTTATATATACCCCAAACAGTCAAGACTAAAAATATAGTCTAGGACTCTATTCCTTTTACAGTCGTGCCAAATATGAAATACCTGGAAATTTATCTCACAAAGGATGTGAAAGATCTCTATAATGAGAACTATGAAACCCTGAGAAAAGAAATAATAAGAAATGTTAACAAATAGAAAAACATACCATGCTCATGGATGGGAAGAATCAACATTGTTAAAATATCCATACGACCCAAAGCAATCTACAGATTTAATGCAATTCCTATCAAAGCACTAATGTCATACTTTACAGAATTTGAAAAAATAGTAATTCATTTTATATGGAATCTGAAAAAACTCGAATAACCAATACATTATTTAGAAATTAAAACAAATCTGGAAACATCATGTTGCCAGACCTCAGAGTATACTATAAATCTATAGTGATCAAAACAGCATGGTACTGGCACAAAAATAGAGATGTAGATATATGGAACAGAATAGAGAAGCTAGAGGTGAACCCAAGCACATATCATCATTTGATATCTTTGATAAACCTAATAAAAACATATATTGGGGAAAAGATTCCCCATTTCACAAATGATGCTGGGAGAACTGGCTAGTGACCTATAGAAGACTGAAACTGGACACTCACCTTTTACCATTAACAAAAATTGATTCTCACTGGATAAAAGATTGAAACTATAAAATCACTAGAAGAGAGTGCAAGGAAAATTCTTGAAGATATTGTCCAGGGAGAATATTTTATGAGGAGGAGCTCCTGGCAATTGAAGTAATACCAAAAATATTTTACTAGGACCTGATCAAACTAAAAAGCTTTTGCACAGCCAAGAGCACAGTAAGTAAAGCAAACAGACAACCTTCAGAATGGGAGAAGATTTTTGCAGGTTATGTTTCCAACAAAGGTCTGATAACTAGAATCTACAGAGATCTCAAACTTATCAATAACAAAAAAACAAACAATCCCATTTGGGGGTGGGGGGAAAGACACTTAAACAGAAGCTTCTCTGAAGAAGATAGGAGCATGGCCTACAAACACATGAAAAATGCTCATCATTTTTAATATCAGTGAAATGCAAATCAAAACCACTTTGAGATCTCACCTACCTCCAGTAAGATTAGCCCATGTCACAAAACCCCAAAACTGCAGATTTTGGCTTGGATGTGAAGAAAAAGGTACACTTCTGCACTGCTGATGGGACTGCAAACTAATATAGCCTTTTTGGAAAGAAGTATGGAGAATTCTCAAGGAACTAAAAGTTGACCTGCCATTTGATCCTGCACTTCCATTACTAGGTATCTACCCAGATGATCAAAAAGCATTTTATAACAAAGGCATTTGTATCAGAATGATTATTGCAGCCCAATTCATAACTGTGAAGTCATGGAAGCAGCCCAAATGCCCATCAACCCATGAATGGATGAACGATTTGTGATGTGTATATATATATATATACCCGTGGAATACCATGCAGCCATAAGAGATCTCTAAATTCTCACTCTTTGCTGATGACATGATGTTAGAGAACCCCAAAGACTCAACCATAAGATTCTTGGAAGTGATCCAAAATTACAGCAATGTCTCAGGATATAAAATCAATGCCCACAAATCAGTCACCTTTGTATATGCTAATAACAGCCAAGATGAGAAACTAATCAAGGACACAATTCCCTTCACAGTAACTTAAAAAAAATATGAAAAAGGCTTAGTGTCTATAGCTCAGCGACTAGGGTGACAGCCATGTATACCAGAGCTGGTGGGTTCAAATCCAGCCCAGGCCTGTCAAACAACAATGCAACTACAACCAAAAAAAAAAAAAAAAAAAAAAAAAAGCCAGGCATTGTGGTGGGCACGTATAGTCCCAGCTACTTGGGAGGCTGAGGCAAGAGAATCACTTAAGTCCATGAGCCTGAGGTTGCTGTGAGCTGTGATGTCATAGCACTCTACAGCTTGAGACTCTGTCTCAAAAAAAAAAAATAAATAAAAATACGTAGGAAGGACCTCTATAATAAACAAAATTATGAAACCACAAGAGAAGAAATAGCAGAAGACATTAACACACGGAAGAACATTCAAAACAATCTATAGATTCAGTGCAATCCCCACTATAATACTAACATCATACTTTCAAGATTTGGAAAAAATGATTTTTTGTTTTGTACAGAACCAAGAAACAACCCATACAACCAAGTTAATTCTTAGTAGTAAAAAGAAAGCTGGAGGTATTACCCTGCTAGACTTTAGGCTGTACTACAAGTCCATAGTGATCACAATAGCATGATATTAGCACAAAAACAGAGACATAGACATTTGGAACCGAATAGAAAACCATGAAATGAAACTAACGTCTTACAGCCACCTGATCTTTAATAACCAAACAAAAACATACACTGAGGAAAAGAATTCCCTATTCAATAAATGGTGCTGGAAGAAATGGGTATCCACATGTAAAAAACTGAAACTGGACCCACACCTTTCTCCACTCAGAAAAATTGATTCAAGATGGATAAAAGACCTAAATCTAAGGCATGAAACCATAAAAATCTTCAAAGAAAGTATAGGAAAAACACTTGAAGTTCATCAGCCTGAGGAAAGATTTTATGAAGAAGACTTCAGTGGCAATTGCAACAAAAACAAAAATAAACAAATGGGACTTAATCAAACTGAAAAGCTTCTGTACGGTTAAGCAGAGAACAACCAATACAAATAGACAACCTTCAGAATGGGATATTTGCCTATTATGATTCATACAAAAGCTTGATAACTAGGATCTACAGAGAACTCAAATTAATTAAAAAAAAAAAAGCGTTAAGAATTCCTCTTATTGCTAGGCAAGAGAGATGAATAGAACTTTCTCTAAAGAAGACAGATGAATGGCTAACAAACATAAGAAAAAATGCTCATCATCCCTAATCATCAGGAAAATGCAAATAAAAACCATCCTGAGATAACGCCTAACCCCACTGAACATAGCCCACATCACAGTCTCAAAGCTGTAGTTGCTGGCATGGATGTGGAGAGACGGGACTACTTTTACACTGCTGGTGGGACTACAAATTAATACAACCTTTTTGGAAGGCAGTATAGAGAATCCTCAAAGAACTCAAATTACACCTCCCATTTGATCCCATTACTGGGCATCTACCCAGAAAAAAAAAAAATCATTTTATCATAAGGACATTTGCATTATACTGTTTATTGCAGCTCAATTTACAATCACCATAATGTGGACACAACCTAATATCCACTAACCCAGGAATGGATTAACAGGCTGTAGTATATGTATACTATGGAATGCTATTCAGCCATTGAAAAAGATGGAGACTTTACATCTTTTGTAACACATTCTTCTTAGTAAAGCATCACAAGAATGGAGAACTAAGAATCCAATGTACTCAATTCTAATATGAAGATAGCAGATAGGCTAATACAAAAGGGGGTGTAGGAGAGCAAGGAAGCTAAGAGAGGGGAGGAGAGATGGGGATGGGGCGTCACGGTGTATGGCATACCTTTTAGGGGTGGGATACAATTATAAGAGGGACTTTAGCTAACAAATGCAATCAGTGTAACCTAATTCTTTGTACCCTCAATGAACCCCCCAAAATAATAAAAAAAAGAAATAAAGAAAAAGATGGAGACTACATTTTTTCCAACCTGGATGGAGTTGGAAGATATTCTTCTTAGTGAAGTATTGCAAGAATGGAAAAAAAAAAAGTGTCCAATGTACTGAATACTATTATAAAACCAATATATAATCACTCACACATTCATATGAATGACAAAACACAAATATAGTTCAGAAAGAAGGAGGGGAAAGAAGAAAGAGATGAGAGGGGCGGGGGCAGGGCCAGTGGAGGGAGAGCATTTTGTGGGATCTCACCCGATGTATATAATGCAAGGATGCATTTCAAAACAAGTAAGAGTATATTGTAAATGTCTGAACACAAAAATAAGTGAGGTGACAGTTATGTTAATCAGTTTAATTTAAGTGTTCCACATTGTATATCAAATCTTCTGATTGCGTCCCATAAATATATAGTGATGATTTAATAAAAATTAAATTTAAAAAATACCTTAATGCTGCATCGCAGTGCTGCAAGGTCCTTGATATTTCACCCATTCACAGATAAAGAGACATAACAACAGAAGAGTTAAATTGTGACTCGATAAAAAAAGAAAAGGTGTAGGGAGAATATGGTGACATAATGCAGGACCGTCCAAGTAGTGTATATTTGCAGGGTGGTGGTCTTATCTAGTCTAGGGAAAAGGCTGCACAGATGGTGACTTCTCTCCACTCTGTGGTTGTTATCTCCTGTTTCCCACTACTAATTCCACAAGGCTCACTATTTCCTGGCTGCATCTTTGCTCATGTTATTCCCCTGGCAGAATGTTCTTACCCACACTGCCCGTCCCATACTCTTCTGTTAATCCTATCCTTTAATATTGGCCACTTCCTCCAGGAAGCCCAAACTAATCCCCCCAGATGGATGGGGTCAGGTTCCTGACCCCAAATACCCTAAGCATCATTCATTTAATTTTTCATGTTGAGTTATAGTCACTGATTTTATATGTTTTCCCATTAAAATATGATCAAATTGAGGGTTGAAACTCTCATGTTTTATTTAGTTTTGTAATCTGAGCACCAACCACAGTGGCTGATGCATAGTATACTGCTCAGCAATTGTCTGAAGAATGAGTAAATGAATTAGTAGCAGCCAAAAAGGAAATGAAGGTGTAGCAATGATGAAATTTGAAGACTTTCTTACTTTGTTTTGTGACTGATTCTTGGTGGTGTCCTCACCTCAGTGCCCTGTGTCTGAGTATACCAGTGTCCTCTCTCAGCTGGGGTTCTGTGCCCTCGCTCCTGCCCTGCAGGTGCATGTGGAAAATCTTAACCCTCATATAGTTATTCCTGTTTCTCTTCTTTTAAGTTCATGAGGAAATATGAAAATAACATGTTTTATTTTTCTTTAAAATTTACTTATCAATTGGAGATATTTGGTATTTATTTGTTTCACAAAAGGAAATTTGGATTTCAGAAAATCAGGAGAGAAAACTATAAAAGAGAAATCTGGAGTTAGAAGTAGCAAGGAGAGAGAAGAGAGGGAGTCATGGGGGCTGGGTGTGCTTCAACAAGAGGGTCTCACTAATAATAAGAAAGAGGAGCCCCTAAATGAGTAATTGTTGTAGCAAGATTCACACAGTCATCTTCTTCCCGCCCCACACCCACCAGTCTTTGCTGTAAGATAAATCACAGAGCAGGAAGTCTGAAATGATTTGGGATTGATTTTTTTGTTTGCTTAAATAACAATTTCTCTAACCTCAGTATCATGATGCAGCAATTCTAGTGTAAATTATTTACAATAAAAGCACTAAGGCAAGTTTGGTATGGAAATAAACTCCACCTCAGCATTATAGATGACAATATTAAGCTGTAACTGTATGTTTTTTAATTTATGTTATTATGGAAGGACATTTCAGGGGCATAATGGAAAAAGCACAGTTGGGCTGAGTATAGTCATGACATTCTAGAAAGTACTAACTGTATATCACAAGTTTGGTCATTTCTTCAGACTTACAAAACTGGTGTATATTTTAGGGTTTAGATGTGTGGATTCATAAATTAAAAAACAAACATTTTTTCCTATAATCAGAAGTTTAGATTTCAGCAAGTCTTCAAGTATTTTATTTTATTTTATTTTATTTTATTTTATTTTATTTTATTTTATTTTATTTTATTTTATTTTATTTATTTTATTTTTGAGAGTGCTGTGGCGTCACAGCTCGCAACAACATCAAACTCTTGCAATTCTCTTGCCTCAGCCTCCAAAGTAGCTGGGACTACAGGTGCCTGCCACAACACCAGCTATTTTTTTGTTCTCGTCATTGTTGTTTAGCAAGCCCGGGCTTGGTTCAAATGTACCAGCCCTGGTGCATGTGGCCTGTGCCCTAATCACAGAGCTACAGGTGCTGAGCTGAGCAAGTTGTCTTGATGTTGAATACCGTATATACTCGAGTATAAGCCGAGTATTTTGGGCACAAAATTTGTGCCGAGTTCGGGTTTTTCGAAATTTTGTGCTGGAAAAAACTCGGCTTATATTCGAGTATATACGGTATATTTTAGGGATGTAGAAGATTAGCAAGGCAGGTACTAATGTAGTTCATGCCTTATATTCATTTTTGAGAGGCACTTAAACATTTCATAGTGATTCCTATTGCAGAATATGGGCATAGATAGAATATTAGTACTAAAGATATCACTATATTATATTTCTAGACACGTGTCGTGACCCCTAAGGCCCTGATCTCAGTCGCTGCAGGAAGGAACCAGGCGTGACATTGATAAGAAGTACAAGTTTGCGGGAGGGGGGCTAACCTTAAGTGCAGGGTAGCCCCAAGCCTCCTTTGCAATGGCTATTAAGGTTAAACACAACAGGTGTGGAGAGTTAAGGTAGTTACATATGAGGGCTGCATGCACAAGGATTGCCATGTGCTCTTTCCTCACATGTTCTTTTCTCACGTGTTCTTTCCCCACAACCCTCAAGAAGAAGTACTAAGCATCAATGTTTAACACATGCTTACTAGTGAGTGACCGACCTTATCTCATTCCAGCACACTGAGTTACTTGGGGGATTGCCCCCAGGCCACAGAACGTCTCTAGGCTTGCCAGGAGACTGTCCTGTTCTCAGCATTTCCTTTTAATATGATAATAATCAATAGCTGTCCTTTGCAAGCCTGGTGTACATTCCTCTACCAACATGTTTTGCATATTGATTTATCATTTATTTTCTGAGAAAGTATTTGCTTTGCACACATATATCATGATTGTTTTAAATATACATTTTTCTATGTTTGCATTATTATTTAGTACATGATCCCTAATTTTTAAGTGGGCATCATTCTAGAAGAGCCCAAATCTATTGTTAAGATACAATTCAGTGATGTAAGGTGTGATGGCTAAAATCCACCAGTTCTCATGTGGTGTTTGCATTTTCCCAGCTACCAATGAATGGATTGTAAGAAATTCCAAAGCATCTGTGACGTAAACCACGTTAATCTAGCCAAGATTGACTATACATAGATTTTTTTCATTTTTGTTAACCAGGAAGAAGATATTTTCCTTATAATTTTACATTTATTTTATAAGTACTTCTCAAAAAATAATTTTTATTTCCTTCACTAAGAAATTTCAGAGTGTTCTGCTTATTTATGACAATGATAATTATATCTTGCATTGTTAATTTGGAGAATGTTTTCCAAAAAATTAGATACTACACAACCATAAAGAAGATTAGTTTTAAATAATTCAGATTTTTTAATAATGTTCACTATATTGTCACACCTTATTTATTTGATAACTATTAAATTCCTATTATATGCATTCACTCTGTTAGGTGCCAAATACATTGGCCAACACGTCACAGGCCTTGCTTGCCCTCACACACTTTACAGCCTACTAGGAGAAGGTGGAAAGTGTTCAAATAAATGAATAACAATAATAGAATTTGATATAATGCTATTATTAAGAATGCACAATGAACTATGGGAATACAGTAAAATCTGTATAAGTTGACAACTCAAAAGACTATAACAAACTGGTCAACCTGCCGTGCTGGTCAAAATAAGGAACTGGGCCTACTGTACTGATATGAACATGGGGTGAATGCCTAGTCTGTAAATATTAGGTCAACTTGATGAGGTGGTCAACTGTGGAGATTCTACTCTATACAAAATAAGTACCTATATTAGTCCCCATGGGAGGATGGTATCTGGAAGAATTGATGTTGAAGCAGAAACCTAGAAAGATCATTTCCCACTGAAGGCAAAGCAAATGTGAAGACTCAGACATGAGACAGATCACAGTATACCTGAATTATTGGGAGGAAAAATCCAGCATGGCTACTGTAAGAAATGTGAGATTAGCAGGGCATAAGAAGACGGGAGAATTAAGTAGATGCCATAGTACAGAGGACCGTATAAACCCATCGGGTTTTTGTTTGTTTGTTTTGAGGGTCTCACTTTGTCACCCTTGGCAAAGTGCTGTAGCATCACAGCTCACAGCAACCTAAAACTGCTGGACTTAAGCAATTCTCTTACCTCAGCCTCCCAAGTAGCTAGGACTGTACACATCCACCACAATGCCTGGCTATTTTTAGAAATGGGGGTAGCACTCTTGTTCAGGCTGGTATCGAACTCCTGAGCTCAGGGAATCCACCCACCTTGGCCTCTCAGAGTGCTAAGATTATAGGCGTGAGCCAGTGTACCTGGCTGAAGCCCATAGGTTTTAACCATGATTACAAAATAGAGTCACATGTAAGACTGTCTTTTAAAATACCCATGCCTGGATTTCACACCGTATCATTTGAAAGTGAATCAATCTCTCTCTCTCTCTCTCTCTCTCTCGTATTAAATCATAGCTGTGTACATTAATGCATTATGGGGTACAATGTGCCAGTTTTATATACAATTTGAAATACTTTCATGAAACTGGCTAACATAGCCTTCACTGCATTTTCTTAGTTATTGTGTTAAGACATTTTTATTCTACACTTGGTAGATTTAACATGTACCCTTATAAAATGCACCATAGGTGTGGTCCCACCAATTATCCTTCCTCCACCCATCCTCCCCCTCTCCCCTCCCCTCCCTTTCCTCTTTTCTCTTCATCTTGGGATGTAATTGGATTATAGCATTCATTTGGAAGTGTGGGTATTTATAAATTGGTTTCATAGTAGGGCTGAGTGCATTGGATTTTCTTCCTTTCTTGAGATACTTTGCTAAGAAGAATATGTTCCAGCTTGATCCAGTAAACATGAAAGAGGTAAAGTCTCCATCTTTTTTTAAGGCTGCATAATATTCCATGGTATACCTATACCACAATGTATTAATTCATTCCTGGGTCGATGGGCACTTGGGCTTCTTCCATGACTTAGCAATTTTGAATAGGGCTGCAATAAACATTCTGGTGCAAATATCTTTGTTATAAAGTGATTTTTGGTTTTCTGGATATATACTTAGTAGAGGAATTGAAGGATCAAATGGCAGTTTTATTTTTAGATCCCCAAGTGATCTGCAAACATCTTTCCAAAAGGAACGTGTTAGTTTGCATTCCCATCAGCAGCACAGAATTGTTCACTTTCTCCACATCCAGGCCAACAACTCTGGTTTTGGGATTTTGTGATGTGGGCTACTCTTACTGTAGTTAGATGTTATCTCAAAGTAGTTTTAATTTGCATTTCTCTGATGATTAAGGATGATGAGTATTTTTTCATGTGTCTGTGAGCAGTGTACCTGTGTTCTTCAGAGAAGTTTCTATTCAAGTCCCTTGCCCACTCTGAGATGGGATCACTTGTTCTTTTCTTTCTAATATGTTTGAGTTCTCAGTGGATTCTGGTTATTAAACATTTGTTGGAAACATAACCTGTAAATATCTTCTCCCATTCTGAGGGCTATCTGCTTGCTTTACTTTCTGTGTTCTTGGCTGTGCAGAAGCTTTTTATTTATTTATTGTGTTAAGACATTTATATTCTACATTTACTAAGTTTCACATGTACCCTTGTAAGATGCACCATAGGTGTAATCCCACCAATCACCCTCCCTCTGCACATCCTCTCCCCTCCCTCCTGCCCTCTCCCCCTTCCTGCCCTTCCCCCTTCCCCATATTCTTAGGTTATAACTGAGTTATAGCTTTCATATGAAAGCCATAAATTAGTTTCATAGTAGGGATGAGTACATTGGATACTTTTGCTTCCATTCTTGAGATACTTTACTAAGAAGAATATGTTCCAGCTCTGTCCTTGTAAACATGAAAGAGGTAAAGTCTCCATCTTTTTTTAAGGCTGCATAATATTCCATGGTATACATGTACCACAATTTATTAATCCATTCATGGATCGATGGGCACTTGGGCTTTTTCCATGACTTAGCAATTATGAATTGAGCTGCAATAAACATTCTAGTACAGATACCTTTGTTATGATGTGATTTTTGGTCTTTTGGGTATATACCTAGTAGAGGAATTATAGGATTGAAAGGCAGATCTATTTTTAGATCT
>CAUYPK010141683.1:0-21276 GCA_963574355.1 Loris lydekkerianus | reverse complement strand
TGTGCTGCAGCAGTGGGAGCTGGACATGCAGCATGGTCAGCACCTCTTCTGGGAGGAGGTGTCCTGGGAACACAGCTGTGCTGCAGCAGTGGGAGCTGGACATGCAGCTTGGTCAGTACCTCTTCTGGGAGGAGGTGTCCTTGGAACACAGCTGTGCTGCAGCAGTGGGAGCTGGACATGCAGCATGGTCAGCACCTCTTCTGGGAGGAGGTGTCCTTGGAACACAGCTGTGCTGCAGCAGTGGGAGCTGGACATGTAGCTTGGTCAGCACCTCTTCTGGGAGGAGGTGTCCTTGGAACACAGCTGTGCTGCAGCAGTGGGAGCTGGACATGCAGCTTGGTCAGCACCTCTTCTGGGAAGAGGTGCAAAACGGGGCCGGTAAACTGAGCAAGGCCCTACAGTCCCTCATCCTTTTCAGCCGATGTCTTAAAGGTGAATTTGACTTTTCTGTCAATACAGACAGACCCCCTTCCTCCTGCTCTTGACACCAGGGACTTGCACTCGGGGCAGGCTGAGCTCTCCCCACTGTGCCACCTCCACCGAGAGCCCACCTGACCCCAGCCCAGGGCTCTGCTCTGTGTAAAACGACAGCCTCCACCACAAGCCTTTCTGGTGCTGCTTTCTCTCTGGCCAGAAGGACTTGCTTTACTCACTATCTGTCCTATAACCTCCTGTGCCTGTGTTGGTGCTAGCACTTTAGGCCTCTCCTAAGGCACCTGCGTTGGGGGGGGAGGTGGAGGGAGACACGGTTAGTGGGGACATGGATGGTGAGAAGGGACATGGGTGGGTGAATGGGGATGCAGGTGGGTGGGTGAGTGGAGATGTGGATGGGTGAGTAGGGACATGGGTGGGTGGGTGGGGATGTGGACGAGTGAGTGGGGACGCAGGTGAGTGGGTGAGTGGGGATGTGGACAGGTGAGAGGGGTCATGGGTGGGTGGGTGAGGGGGGACGTGGACTGGTGAGGGTGGACACGGATAGTTAGGGGAGACATGGGTGGGTGAGGGGGACTGGTGAGTGGGACTCAGGTGGGTGGAGACATGGAGTGGATGGGTGGATGGAGGCACAGGTGGGTGAGCGCAGAGATGGGTAGATGGTTGGAGAGGTGGGTGTTCAGGGACGGGGATGGATGGTTGGATGGATTCATGAGTGAAATGATACGTGATCCTATACATTATATGTGAAATCATATATATAAAAATCTTTTCAATTGTAAAATTTATATTTCTGAAGTTAGACCTCTTAATCTTTGAGAGTGAGAAGAGTTTTCTTTCCACAGTGTTACTATGTTTTCCCCAAAGACTAACAGCAAGAAGAACAATGATAAGAGATCTTCAAAATGCAAGAACAATTATAAATGGTATGAAATCTCATTCAGGCATCAGAGGTACATTTGAAATAACTTGGACCTTTTTAACACCTTGTTTTTTTCCAAACAGGCACAGGGCCTTGCTTGTGTATGTGTATATGTATACATGAATATGTATACATATTATTTAGATAAATCCTTGTAGCCACATTTAATTCTCTTCCCATTCATTTTTCAAATGCTCTATTCTGACCGCCGTAATTTTAAGATTTAGATTTAGAAATATTGCAGATGATGGTCACTCCTGCCAGAGTCTTCAGTGATCGCTGGATGGCAGTGCTGGGGCAATTATAGGCCAGGGCAGATTCCGAAAGGCTGGAGGGTAGCGTGTGAGTCCAGCAATGTGCCTGTGTCTGCCTAGGCTGGGCCTGCATTGGCCTTGGGATCCATGTGTCTGTGGGTGCACCCCACAGATGCCTGGGGACCCCTGGACCTGCCTGGTCTGTGACTTTTTGGGGTAAATGTCAGCCATTTGCAGGTGATTTGAGGCATCAGAGAAATGCCAGCCCCCAAGAGAGGACTTGGGGACTGCTAGGTTACAGACTTAAGCTTGTGTCATTTGAAGAGAGGTCAGGAGCTACTGTGCATAAAATAGCACCTTAGTAGCCATCATTCCACATTTGAACTGTTGTGAGGTTTCCCAAAACACTTACCAGAACATTGACTTTAGCCATGTTTGTTGATTTTCTTGTAAACTTTTTTGCAATTCCTGCCACTTTCTGCCACTCTCTGCATAGTAGGTTGTGGGGATTCAATCTGTGCCCACAGCAAAATTCATCCAAGCCTTACACACCTGCTCTGTGCGCGGGTGTGGAGCTCACAGCACAGAGCCCCCAGAGTCCGTATTTTTCTGCGGCATTTTCTTCCCAGGAGCCCAGCAGTTCACACAGCCAGGGCCTTTCAGAGGTGTTGGCTCTGGTGGGCGTTCTGTGGGAGACCGCCAGGTGGCAGTGATGACCGTGCAGCCTCCAAGGTGATATTGGGTCCAGGAAGCATTGCTCAGAAAAAGACTCATCCATCTGGACACCTAAGAACCTGGTGTGCACAAGACAGAGTGGCTTTGCTGTGAGACAGCCCCGCTGGGCCAGGCTTAGCAATGTCCCCAAACATAACGGCTACATGCCCAGGCAGGGTCTGTTAGTGAGGCCCGCTGCTTAGTGCCATGCTGAGGTCAGGTAGCTTCTGACCTGCCAGTCTGCCACTTGCCTAGTGCCTCTGCCTTACTTCTGACCAGGCAGCAGCCTTGCCTTGCACCCACTGTACTGTGGAGACTGTGGGGAGGACGGCTAGCTCCTGGGCTCCACCTGGTCCCCAGGCCCAGGGCTCAGCAGTGGGGCTTTAGGCTAAAGCTGAGGTGTTCTTGGTCCCCAGGCGTCTCCATCACTGCCATGAACTGTGTTGGGACTGATCTCCCAGATTGCCTGGACTGTGATGTTTTCCGGGTAAATGTTGGCCATTTGCAAGTGATTTGAGGCATCAGAGAAGTGCCGGACCCCTGAAAAGTGTGACGGGAGGTAGAGTCTATCTCCTCCCCTGGGAGCCCTCAGCCCAAACCATCACCATGCTCACGCCCATTTATATTAAACATGGCAAGTCATTGCTATTTTACGTGTAAAACACCTTTTAATCAACATGGAATGTAAGCCTATTTTGAAGTTATTTTGTAATTTTGAATGTGAGAGTTTATGTTTATATTCACATTTAACAATAAAATTACACTTGTAAATAGGGAGACCCACTTGATTTCCAGTTTTTTGTTTCGAATCTCATTTTGATTTTTGTTACTTCTGACCCTGCTCAGCCAGGAGCACACCCTGGAGGATTCTCTGCCAACCAGGCTCTGCAGGCAGGTCGCCGCCGCTGCCCCCCACCCGGCTGCCGTGTGCTGTGTGCAGTACTCAGGTATGAGCCTCAGTCTGCTTCCCGGAATCCCTGAGAGCCTCTTTCCTGCCAGCTGTTGTGCTGTAAACATGTTTTGAAGCTCACAGTGATTAAAGCTATATGGGGTTAGCTGGTCTAGATTACAGTTGAAATTAGTACTGTTACAGTGCATCTCACTTCTGCTGGGACCGATGCCTGTGTCCCTCACAGCCTTTGAACTTGGACTTGTAAGTCCATCTGGGGTTGCTGTGCTGTGAATGCGCCTGCCTAAATTATAACATGGGTCAGGCAGCAAGGCTGTGGAGACAGAGAAGACAGCGGGCTGGAGTGTGCTCCTTGGACCCCCAGGGGCTGGATGTGTTGGTCCTGTCCTGCAGCCCTGCCCTGTGGACCTGCCTTGCTGCTGCCCTTCTGTCTGCCCTGTGGCTCTGCCCTGTTGTCTGTCCTGTGGCCCTGCCTGCAGGGTGGAGTTTTCTCCTATGCTGAGGCTGGTGCTCTGTGCCCAAGTATAGCTGACTGCCTTCGGCAGACCTCTCTTTGGGAGTTCAGTGTTCACGTCTCACCGATGCTGGACAGTGTCAAGGGGCAGCTTGTAACCTGCCCTCTGCCTCACCCAGGTCACTGCTCTGTTTGACTCTCTTCTCCTCGTCGGAATTACGGACAGGTCACGTGTGCCTTGGCCTCACTGGGGTGGATAGAAGGCCTCACAGTGGTCTGCAGTGCTATGTCCTGCCCTTCACTTCCCAGTTGACTGTTAAAGGTTCCTTAGCTACACGTGCTAAGTTCCCGTTGTTGTTTATATAATTCTAGTCAAACAACTGTAAAAAGAATTTTTGGAAATTAGACATACACTATCAGAAATGCCCTTTTGATGTCTCAATACATTTGCTTTAATGGAAGAGGACAGACGTTTGCTATTAGAGAGCCTCAATTTTCACAAACTTAGGGGAATACGTTTTAGCTGGTTAGGCCAGTCTTCCTTTCAACCAGTTCATGGATATGGGACAGGACACAGCAGAGTGTGGGGGTGTCCTGGGATTGTGAATTGTGGTGTGATACTGGACATAGCAGGGTGTGGGGGTGTCCTGGGACGTGTGACCTGGGGTGTGAGACCGAACACAGCCGGCCGGGTATGGGGGTCTCCTGGGACGGCGTGACCTGGGGTGTGAGATTGGACGTGGCCATGTGACTATTGGCCAGGTGTGGGCGCTGTGCTGTCCAGCTTTGCCTGCTCACAGGCTCCTGAGTATAATCTGGCTTCTCTTCTGTCACCATGGGTGGCTGTGAGAACGCAGCCCACTGCTCCAGAGGACACAGGATCTCGGTCAGTTTCGTTCCCTGCCCGGGGCCTGGCCCACTCTGAGCCTGGTGGTCAGGGCTCTGCGGGCCTGTGTGGCCTCGTTACTTGTTTCAGATCTCTCACTACCTGGGGAAATCTCTATCAGTGCTTAAACCAATTTTAAGTGAAAATTCTACGTTTCACCAGTGTGATTCCTATGGTTGGAATTTTGTAAGAGTGTTTCTTATTTTTTAAGCAGGAGATGGTCGGTGGCTGGCCTGTGGCCTTGCCAACCATCTGTCCCTTGTCTTTGATGCCAGCCTCACTGGAGCCCCTGCTGTCTTTTCAGGTAAAACATGTCTTAATTTTCATTAATATGAATTTAAAGACAGGTCTCCCTTTGGTCCTGGCTGTCAGTTTTCACTTTAGTGCCTCATGACAATAGCAGAAGAGAACCCGGCTTGATGACTGTTAGTGAGCAGATCCCCCGAGCCCTGAGGGTGGATACACCCTGTGAGCGACCTGCACCCTCCACGGGTGGACTGGGGCCAGGAGCCAAGACTTTGGGGCTTGGAGGAAGTGAGAAGAATTGAACCCATATGCTCAAAATGCATTTTATTAGTTTAATGGAGACATACCCACTTGACGTGTATTTTGAAATACAGTAGTGTTTGTGCACAGGCAACTTGTGTCAGTGAGCAGGGTAAACACTCACAGCTGGTGAGCACAACAGCTGACATCCTGGCTTCTTCAGTCCTGACTCAGACCTGTCTGGATTCCTGGTTCTAAAGCCATAAAATCTCACAACTCTCCATGAGGTTTTCAAAACGGCTTATTCCAAATCATGCAGTTAGTAGATATTTAACAAAACCACACACACAGAGACAAGAAACGTTCATTGATTCACATGCAGCTTGAGGCTCCTTAACTCCAAAATCCAAAATGTTCCCAAATCCAAAATTTTTGAGCACCAACATGCTGCTCTAATGAGCATTCCTGATTTTAGATTTCAGGATTAGGGAAGCTCGGCTGGTGTAATACCCATATTGCAAAACCTGAAAAAGTGTAAAATCTGAAATATTTGTGGTTCCAAGCAGGTCCCTGGGCATGAAGGCCCCGGCCTCCCTCCCTCAGCCTCGGAGCTCCAGTAACAGCTACTGGAGTCTGCACAGGAGGGCAGCAAAGCTCTTCTCCTTTTCCTGCTCAGGGCTTTTTAGCTCTCTGTTTTCTTGGGGTCATGTTACAGAGCTGAGTTCTATACTAGTTTGTAAATCTCTCCTGGCGTTCCCACTTTTGCTTTGTTGGGCGTCCTGACACATATGGCATAGTGATGCTGTGACTCATTGTCTCATCTTTAAATTATCTCACAGTTCACACTCCCAGGCCAGTACAAGGGCCGCTCCATCCCAAGGGGCCCAGCTGGGTCAGTAGTATCCTCTGACCTGTGGTTACTCATTCGCTGCAAGTTTAATTACAAAGGCCTTAGCTGTGGGAGCTGAAGTGTGTCATTCAGCAGTTCTGGGGCCATTTGTTGTCCAAGGTGTGTGAGTGAAGCTGGGTCCAGCTGCAAGCCTCAGGAGAGCGCTCCTGTCCCCTTGGTTCCACCTGGCATGGAGGCCTTTCTGAGGCCACAAGAACAAGACAGCTCCCCAAAGCAGCTCATGTCCAGGGCTGGGGGCCAGGAGAGGCAGTGAGTACTCACCCAGAGACAGCAGGGACCTGTCAGGTGCCAGAGTTAGGCTGGTATAGGAATTAGGCCAGGACAGAACAGAAATGCATGGACACCATCATGGGCACCTGCCGGGAGCTGTGGGTATCCCCACCACAGTTCACCATCAGAGCTGTGCACCCCAGCGTCCAGACACCTGCAGACCACAGCCCACTTGGAAGCTTCCACAGAACCTGAAGCTTGAATGAGACTTTTCAAATCCATCACAACAAATGCTCAGCCTCTATGTGTGTGTGTTCAGTACAGGTTTTGACTTTTCCTTCAATGTTTAAAGAATAGTAGTTCTTTACATTACTGATAAATTATGAAATCTACAGAATTTTATACTGTGCTTTAAAATACTGTATTTTATAAATTTTGCCCTTAAAACGTAAACCTACAGATGTACGTAAAGTGTTGAACTTCATATTTTAAGAAATACGTGGTTTTAAGAAAACGTCCTTGGGAAACCATGTTAAGCCTGTAATTGGAGGATAACCCACCCTCAGGGTGTTGGGTCTGTAGCTGGAAATGCCTCTGGGCACCTTCTGCACTTCTTGGAAACTTGCTGCTCTGGGTGTGTTGTGTGAGAGTGCTGGACAAACAACAGGCACAAATGAAGTGCCACAACGGCCCCTAGGGTCACGCTGTTCTCAACCTGTCCCTGCAGGTCACGACGGAGCTGTGCACACTGTCTGCTGGAGCCACAACCGGAAGTGGCTGCTCTCTGTCGCCCAGGACAGGACCCTGCGGGTGTGGTCCGTTCGCCACACAGAGCTCACACTCTTGCTGGTAATGGACAGTCACACCCTTTATAGGAGAAGGCTCAGAATGAGAGCTCTGGTGTCCCTGACACTCGCCTGCACACGCCCATACGCAGTTACACGGTTGTCACATTTGTTATGGTCTGCAAATGGCAAAATGACTAATTAAATACCTGAATAATTTCAAATAACAACTCAGTGTGCTTTAATAGTTTAGGTGATCCTCTCCAAGGGGATATAATGTGGAGGTTGTAGATTTTAGGGAAGAAAGATAATCCGTTAATGAACTTTTGGCGGACCACTGGGAGTGGGAAAGAGAGGAAGGTGACGATAGTCTCACCACTGGGACAGGAGAAGAGGCGGTGACAGGAAACCTTCTCTGACTGATAAAACTCTCACAGGTGATTTGTAGAGAAAGTAGCAGTAAAGGTGGTGCTGTTAGTGTTTGCTATAGGTCTGACACAAAAAGGGCCCGAGTACTGGGAAGACAGCAGAGGCAGAGGGTCGATGGGGCCCTGTGCTCTGGGTGCCTTCACTCGCCGGCTTTCACTACATGGAGGTGCTGTTGGCTGTGAGAGCCACATTGGGGAGTAGGCACCCTAGAACTACATTTTTTTTTTTTTTTTTTGAGACAGAGCCTCACTTTCTTGCCCCCTGGTTGAGTGCTGTGGTGTCATAGTTCATAGCAACCTCAAACTCTTGGGCTCAAGTGATCCTCCTGCCTCAGCCTCCCGAGTAGCTGGGACTACAGGTGCCCGCCACAATGCCCAGCTGGTTTTAGAGACAGGTCTCACTCTAGCTTAGGCTGGTCTCTAACTCGTGAGCTCAGGCGATCCACCAGCCTTAGCATCCTGGAGTGCTGGGATCACAGGCATGGCCACCGCTCCCCACCACCTAGAACTACATTTTATAGCATGTTTAAATTTCAGCTTTGATAAAATCCTTGCTACTTTTGGCTGTTTACTGCTAATTTAAAAAATTTTTTTTTTTTTTTTTTCTGAGACAGAGTTTCAAGCTGTCACCTTGGGTAGAGTGCTGTGGTGTGATAGCTCACAGCAACCTCCAATCCCAGCTCAAGCGATCCTCTTGCCTCAGTTTTTCTGTTTTTAGTAGAGATGGAGTCTCAGTTTTGCTCAGGCTGGTCTTGAACTCGTGAGCTCAAGCTATTCACCCGCTTTGGCTTCCCAGAGTGCTAGGATTATGGGCATGAACCACTGCACCCGGCCTAAGTTTCAAGTTTTTTTTTTTTTTTGAGGCAGAGTCTCAAGCTGTTGCCCTAGGTAGAATGCCGTGGCATCATTGCTCACAGCAACCTCAAACTCTTGGGCTTAAGCGATCCTTTTGCCTCAGCCTCCCAAGTAGCTGGGATTACAGGCGCCCACCACAATGCCTGGCTAATTTTTGGTTATAGTTGTCATTGTTGTTTGGTGGGCCTGGGCTGAATCCAAATCCACCAACTCTGGTGTATGTGGCTGGCACCTTAGCTGCTTGAGCTACAGGTGCAAAGCCAGTTTCAATTTTTTATTTTAAAGGTTTTTTTTTTTTTTTTTTGAGACAGAGCCTCAGACTATCATCATGGGTAGAGTACTGTGGCATCACAGCGCACAGCAACGTATAACTCTTGGGCATAAGTGAGTCTCTTGTCTCAGCCTCCTGAGAAGCTGGGACTACAGGCGCCTGCCACAACGCCTGGCTATTTTTTTTTGTTGTTCCAGTTGTCATTATTGTTTTAGCTGGTGTGAGCCGGGTTCAAACCCTCTAGCCTCAGTGTATGTGGCCGGCACCCTACCCACTGAGGTATTGGTGCCACCCATATATTAAAATTTTCAACAGCCAGAATTCTAATGCTTACTATAGTAAAATTTTAATCATATAATACCTTTCAGAGGTAGTGAACAGAGACAAAAGTTGTAAATTGGTTTTCACAAATTATATTTACACTTTTAGAATAAATAGATGTCGGGTATTATAAAAGTATTTGTTTAAAGCAATAGTGTCTTTTTAAATTAACATTTATTATATTGGCAATAATTGCTGATTTCATTACAGGGCAAAGACATGTTTTCTAAGCCTATACAGTCTGCACAGTTTTATTATATAGATGCTTTCATATTGTTGTCTTCTGGCCCTGAACTTCAGCTGCGGAAGTATCATATCGACACGTGTAAAGATGAGATAAAACGGTAGGCGCCCCCTCCCCACTTTTCACACTTCCTGAGCCAGAGGAGGCCTGTGTGGTGATGCTGATGTTCTCATCACCGGACTCCTGGTGAGAGCTGAGTGGCTCAGTGCCCACCTGTTACAACCTCCCTGTGTGACAGAAGGAGAGAATTGGGGACTTCGGAAAACTGAATTATCATCTCGGTTCTGCAGCATATTGAAGTGACGTTACCTGGGAAACATACTGTTTATAATAATAAGTTAAAATTAGGAAATATTTCAAATACATAGATATGGGAAATAATAGACGCCCAGCTTAGACAAATATTAACATTTTGCTGTCTTTGTTTAAAATTTTTTTAAAGAAATAAAATATTACAGAGAGAGTTGGAGACCTTCCCTCCCAATTGTGTTTTCTCCCCCTTTTTGTCCTTTTAAAATGATGTATTTGCTTCTCATACTGTTTGCTGTGTATGTATTCTTGTGATTTTATTTTTTGAGGGTTTAAAGGCAGCATAGGCACACTTACCTTCACAGTCACAGTTGCGTTTCTGAGATGGGAGACCCGTTTGTCGTTTAGCTGCTGTATGACATTGTGCAGCAACACGCAGACCCTGTTAGCCCCTGACCGAGGGCAGCCAGTGCCTCCCACTTCTTGCTGCCGTGAACAGAACGCTGGGCTCCTTGTGCACCTGTACACATCCACCCTCTGTCCTTCCTCTGCAGGGGGTTTGGGGCCATGTGGGGCATTTCAGCCTCCTCTTCCCAGGCTCCCTGCAGCTCCAGTGGGAGGAGGAGGTCAGGTGCCCACCGCACGTTTCCCCTCTCCTAATCCCTCTCCGGGTGTGTCTACTTTCCCGCAACTGAATTTTCTGGGAATGGGGAAGGCTGTTGGCTTCGTCCTGATGGCTCCCTCCATCCTCAGGCTGCTCTGGGAGAAAGTAGAGTTTCTAATGGAGAACTGAAGTTTCACTATTCCCTCAGTGTTATAAACTATGACTTTTACAGGGCTACAGCAACTTTATTTTCATTTTCAATTTTTGTAAAGGTATAATGTTTATTTGTAGTTGAAGTTAAGAAAAAAGATTGATCATCTTTAATTTTCTTCCAGGTATAAGCAAAAGAGTTGGTCCAAGTCAGTTTGTAGGCTTTCTATGACGGATGGGGTGGACATGACCTGTTTATCAGCTGTCAACGACTTTTATTCCCGTATCCTTCTCCTGGGTCCCTCTCATATTTCACCTGTGGAGCATCACTCTTACAGCAAAAGCATTTGCTGAGCATCTGCCGAGGGGGGTGTGGGCTGGGCACTGCTGAGCATCTGCTGAGGGGGGCGTGGGCTGGACACTGCTGAGCATCTGCTGAGGGGTGCGTGGGCTGGGCACTGCTGAGCATCTGCTGAGGGGGGCGTGGGCTGGGCACTGCTGAGCATCTGCCGAGGGGTGCGTGGGCTGGACACTGTTGAGCATCTGCCGAGACGGGTGTGGGCTGGGCACTGCTGAGCATCTGCTGAGGGGGGCGTGGGCTGGGCACTGCTGAGCATCTGCTGAGGGGTGCGTGGGCTGGACACTGCTGAGCATCTGCCGAGGGGGGTGTGGGCTGGGAACAGGTGCTCGGGACCCTGCTCTTGGGGCACGAGGTCTTGCAATCACAGAACGTGTGATGATTTCACCTCACCAGTGAGAAGTCCCTCAGAGCTGTATTCCCACAGGTGATGGAGTGTCTGACATACAGTGAGCAAGCTGCTGCATTTCTGTTATGTACTTTACTGAATAATATGTAGTAATTTAGCACATTTTTGTGCTGAACAGTGGCATTTACCAAGACAGCCTTCGGTTAAACTGCACCATTGCTCCATATCATAGGGAGGGCTGGCAAACTTCACTGTTGGTTGCTGTTAGGTAGAATATGAAATTGAGTCCAAAACTTTTTGAAATTTTGTGCCTAACTTCATCTCTTTTAATTAAAAAATGATTTTAATTTATTTAGAAGAAAAGCTCCTGATCTTTAGGGATTCATTTTATAAAATTTTAATTTATACTGAGATTGGTTATAGCCTTCGTATGAAAGCTATAAATTAGTTTCATATTAGGTGTAGAGTGTAGAGTATAAGGGTTTAAACACAATAGTTAAGATAATGCCATAAAGGCTATGTTAACCAGTTCAGTGAAAATATTTCAGACTGTATATGGAACCAGCACATTGTACCTCATGATTGCATTATTGTACACCGCTATGATTTAATAAAAAGAAATTTAATTTATTCAAATATAGGTCTAAGTTGAGGTATATTAAGGGATTTAATAGTTAAAATTTCAGAAGGACTTAAATAAAGGTTTGTTTTCTTGAACCGTATGGCCAGCCTGTATTTTTTTTTTTTTTTTTTTTTTTGAGACAGAGTCTCAGTATGTCGCCCTTGGTAGAGTGCTGTAGTGTCACAGCTCACAGCAACCTCCAACTCCTGGGCTTAGGTGATTCTCTTGCTGCAGCCTCCCGAGTAGCTGGGACTACAAGTGCCCGCCACAACACCCAGCTATCTTTGTTGTAGTTGTCACTGGCTGTTGTCACTTGCAGTTGTTTAGATGGCTGGGGTCGAGTTTGAACTCACCACCCTCGATATATGGGGCCAGTGCCCTACCCAGTGAGCCATAGGTGCCACCCTAGCATTGAGGTTTTTTAATGCTAGAATTGTTTGCTTAAAAACCCTAGAAGAAATGTCTCACTGATTGCCCTGGCTTAGCTTGCGGTTTCTGCTTGTCTTGACGCTGGCATTGGACTTACGATGGAATCTAATAAATGTTCTTTGTGCCCCACGTAGTTGGGTAGTGCTGGTGGTCACATGAGCCCCGCATCTGTGAATTCCCCCTCATATGTCACGTTTGTGGAGTTGGTTGCAGTGACCTCACCCTGTGCCCCTGCAGGTTCTGCACCTGTTCTAGGTGAGGTCCCCACCTGGTTTCATTGTTGGTCATAGCTCAGAAGCGTCTGCCAAGATCAGTAGCTACGTGATGTCTTGATCTGGTAGTCTTGACGTGTGATCTCACACATCTCAAACACTGTGCACCCTGCAGTAAAATTCTTCATCTCCTGACTCAAGCCTGGTCTCCCTCTCTCTAAGGCTGGGGAGGCTGGAGGACACCAAGCTGGGGTGGGCTTAGGCTTCTCCAGCAGAACTTCAGAAATTTTTAACTAGCCATCCATTTGTGAGTCTCCCAATGTCCCCAAATGTGTTAATAACAGAGGTGGAACTGCCCCTCCCCTGTGGGTGAGGTCATTGAGAGGAGTTCCCTAACAGAATCACTGCAGATGTTGTGCTCACAGCTGGCCGGAACAGGACGTTGGAAGTGTTCGACCTCAACGTCGGATGCAGTGCAGCTGTGGTAGCGGAAGCCCATTCTCGGCCTATCCATCAAATCTGCCAAAATAAAGTGAGTTTTGGGACAGTGTATATCTTTTGCAAAATTATCTGCTTAAAGGGCTTACTGGATAGAAATGTATGATGCAATTTTATAACTGCTACCAAATTCAATGTTAAGTTTTATTGATTATTATTATGAGATTTGTTTTGACCTTAGAAAATATTTTAATATGCTGAATGTTAATTTGTTTACTGTTGTCTTTGATAATTTTATGGGTCCATTGTAAGACTTTACTAGCAATACATTGTCACTTAAAGCTTGACAGGAGTGTGGGCATTTCCTACAATAGCTGAAATGCTGGTCACGTGACTGAATGAAGGCTAGCCACGTGACTCAAATGATGGTCATGTGACTCGACAAATGCTGGTCACATGACTGAATGATGCTCATGTGAGTGAATGATGGTCAGGTGACTGAATAGGAGTCACCCGACTCACTGATAGTCACATGACCCTAACAGACTGTGGAATGGGCAGCCTCTCCCAGTAGGTGGGAGTGTGGGGACAGTCTGCTCTGACAGAAGTAGTTTAAAAATACCCACAGCCGAGGGTGGTACCAGCTTGTCATCAGAGAAGACGTGTGACAAATTCATTCTCTCAGAGCCACTTGGTCCAGTAGACACTGTCTTACCCAAAAGAACATCTAAGACCTGTGAACCAACTACAGTTTTTTAAGGACTAAAACTACCATTTTGACTTTTGATATGTTTGGAAAGGCTTTCCAAGTTAAGGATTTGCCTTGTAACACTTTCTGATATGTGCGTTTGACCAAGGGGTGTGGAGAGGCCTTTCCGAGCTGGTTAGAGACTTCGCCTCTGCAGCTGCGCACCTTTTCAAGGCTCACTTTAGATTTCGGTTTGACAGGGCAGGCATGGCCCGACAGTCTGTGAAGTTTTTAATCCATTCAAGTGGGAAGTTGAGCACCAAATCCAGGCTTTCACGTTAAGTTTGGCTAAAGCAGGTTTGTTTTGGAGTCACTTCTGACTGAGGTTGGGAGGCAAAGACTGCAGGAAGCCTTTGCCTTGGTGCGAGGCCCCTGGATCTGGGGCCTCTGTGTCCTGGAAGATGGTCCTGTGGGTGTCTGCCGAATAGCCGCAGACACAGATCAGGGATGCGGTGTGGGGGCGCTGGAGCCGGGGGCCAGAAGCCACCTCCTCGCTGCGTAGCCTCGGCACACGAGGTTTCCTCCTGCTCAGACTATGCTGGCGGCTGTTCAGGATAGAAGGCTGCAAATTACAGTCAGAGGGGACTTCTCTGGTTTGTGTAATACTGTGGAAAACATCAGCTGGGAGAGAGTTGTTGAAGAAATGATTATTTTTCTTCATCTTTTATTAGTACTGAATCTTGTATCATAAAAACAGAACAAACGTGTTTTTAAACACTACAGTGGGTCCCCCGAGGAAGGAACCTCTTTGGAGAGTTTTGTAACTTCCTTATAAAGCTATAAAAGTAGCAAGTTCAGCCTCGAAGTGGGTGTTGGTCAGGTCAAGGCCGTGGTGGCCCAGGTTCAGGGTCTCCCGGCAGCTCAGGAAAGAAGGCAGCTCTGCGTCTGCGAACTGGGCTCTCCTACTCCCGTTTCCACAGTAAGATCCATCAAGGTTCAGCTGAGTTTGAGATTTGATTATTAGATTTTATGTATTTCCAGGATTTTAAATGAATTCCATAATGCAGTCATTAACTTTTTAAATGATTGTTTAATACCCATTCTCATTTTTAGGTATTATGATTTCCTTTAAATTCAAGTGCAACTTGGTGAGATGTTGACAGCTAGCATTTTGATATAGAATGTTAAAGTAGAAGTCCAACTTACTAAATGCATCTAGCATGACTTCCAGGCCTGGTGTTGGCTTTGAGGAAGCACGGCACAGACTGTGGCCCCCGGGCTCTGTGTCTGGGCATTGTGGTACCTCGAGCTGGAATCTGCCCTGACCCTTCCCGACTGGAACACACCTGGCTGTGGCCCACAGAGCAAAGGATACTGTCCTTGTACTAGAAATAAGGTGTAAATCTCAAGAGCAAAGGGTTTCTTGAAAAGACTAGTCAGTATGTAGAGTTTGGGGTTAAAATTTGACAAACAGCATTTAAAAGGTTTGGACGTATCATTCTCAAGATACAATATATAAATGCTTATCTAAAGATAAGGCTTGTTAATGTCCAAGTGTCTTTCTGGAAATGCTGGGTAATTGTCCACGGGATCAGCTCTCTAGTCTCTGAGTCTTTAGATAATCAAGTTCTATGAGAATTGATTAAATTTACCAAATATTGTCATTCTTGTGTTAAAGTTTTCCAGTCATGAAGATAAACGCCTGTGTGTGAGCCTCCTTTCATGGTGTGAATTTTACCTTTGCACACACTTCTTACGTTTTCACACTTGCTTCTTTTTTTTGAAGTTCGGTGAATTATTAGAAAAGTATCTCTTTGTTCATTACAAATTTGGATTTGTTGTGCAGGACACTTCTTAAAGGTCATCTTTTCAGAGCCAATTATAATTTATTGTTTTCCTTTTTTAAACTTTAATTTTCAACCAAAGTCATAACTTTTATGGGGTACAATGTGGTGATTTGATATACACTGTGGAATGCTTACACCAAAATGATCAACATCGCCCTCACCTACCTCACTGACTTATTTTTTGTGGTAAGACATTTAAAATTTGCTCTTAGTTATTTTGAAACATACCCTTGCATTGTGCACAGTGTGTGTGTTGAATGAAATTCGACCAAATGCCCACCTTCCTTCCACTGCCTCCTCTCCCCTCCCCCACTAGACTATATTTGTGTTTTATCATTCGTGTGAGTGTGTAAGTGTTTATATGTTGTGTTCATAATAGTATTGAGTACATTGGATACTTTTTTCCCCATTCTTGAGATACTTTACTAAGAAGAATGTGTTCAAACTCCATCAGGTAAACATAAAATATGTAAAGTCTTCATCTTTTCTTATGGCTGAATAGTATTCCGTGGTATACGTGTACCACAGTTTGTTGATCCATTCCTGGGTTGATGGGCGCTTGGGCTGCAGTAAACATTCTGGTGCAAATGTCTTTGTGATAACATGATTTTTGTTCTTCTGGGTAGATGCCTAGTAATGGAATTGCAGGATCAAATGGAAAGGCTACTTTTAATTCTTTGAGGATTCTCCATTCTTCTTTCCATAAAGGTTGTATTCGTTTGCAACCCTACCAGCAGTGTAGAAGTTATAATTTAGTTTTGCTTTTTGGAAAATGGGATGTCAGCATTTTGGTTATAAATCCCTATTTTCTTTTTCTTTTACTTGTTCTGTTCTTTATTTCTTTCTGGGGTTTATGGCAGAACCATAAAAACTTGGTCTAGATTAAAACTTGGCATGCTACAGCCCAGGAAGAATTTATTTTTCAATTGTGTTCCCAAATTTATTTTAAATTGTTTCAGATGTTTACATTGCAAATACAAAAATATAATTTTGGATTTCTAAATGCTTTTTAAAAAGTTATAACTTAAAAATTAAAACATTAGCTTTATGGTAAAGACATTTTCAAGACTGAGCTAATCAATTTTTCTTATATTTTCAAGGGAAGTTATTTCGTTTTGGAAAATGATGTAATGCTATTTTGTGTGACATTTTGTCATTTTCTTTATTCCCCCTCTGTTCCTATTTCATAATAGAAGTTTTTAACCTTTTGCAGACTTTATTTTGCTCTGTTAAAAGAATTAAACACATAGAAAGCTCTTAGCATGTGCTAAATTCATTCAAATGTTAGCTGCTGTTCTTTTTAAATGTGGATGTGTGAAGGCTGCTGGGTGTTGTTTTAGAAAACAGCCTCCGCATGAGACTTTGCTCACACAGGCTTTTCCCCGTGTGGTCCTCACAGCCCCTGGGAGGACGAGTCCACAGCTGAACAGCTCACCCAGCCCCGGCCACTGTGCCTGTGGCTGTCACACCTGCTGTCCCCACCTGGAAGGACGGGGGCTCCTGGCCTGGGGCTGGGGCCTGGCACACAGTGGGCCTGGCAGGAGTATGCCTCACCCCAACAATCGTCCAAGTTTGACAGGATTCACTTCTGCCTTTGGTGCTGGCTTTGAGCTTCTCCTGGTTATTGTCTTTATTTCCACATTTTCATAAACCATGTTTCTGGAGGCTTATGACAAACCAGATAAGTAATGATGTGTAACAGTAGATTTTACATAAAACTTCATTTTCGGTACTTTTGTAAGTTTTATTAAGATTTTGTTTTCCAAATGGTTCTCTTTTCTCAACATAAAAATTGAATCAAATAGCCTGGGGGCAGGAAGGTCAGCTACAAGTCTGCCCTTGAGCTGAACTGTTAACTCGGGTACCTGTTCCTGACAACACAGTCGATAGATCAGTGTTTCTTCCAGCACCTTCTGCCTTAGAGGCAGCGTGTGTGCATCTGTGTGCAGGAATGTGTGTATGTACATGTATGAGTAGGCGTGTGTGTCTATACGTGTGCACTTGTATGTAAATGCACAGGGGGGGCATGTACACGTGTGTGCACACATGTGTGGGCACCTGCCTACCTGTGCATGTTTGGGCACCTTTGTGTGTGTTCCTGTTAGTTAATTTCCTTAGAATATTCATTAAAAACTCCTGCGTTCTCAGCTCTGCTCCGTGAATGCACGAGTGAGGGTAGCAAAGTCCTTATGCTTGAGGAACATGTGTGCCCACGGGGGCAGGTGCTCCATGCTGAGGGGATGCTGGGCAAACAGTGTGTGGGACATAGGGATGAGGCAGGTGTGAGGAGCCACACAGGCAAAGCTGAGGGCATGAGCCCCAGAGGTCTGACCACAGGGGGTGATCCTGTGGGCTGAAGGCCTAGCTGAGCCTTTGGGAGTTCTCTGAATGTGGGAGGCAGCAGGGAGAGGATCATGTTCTAATTCCAGTGAGAGATGCATGTGTGTGCCTGTGAGTGATGCCAGGTGCATGCCACACACATGTGACGTGTGATGCACATGTGCAATACATGTGTGTGTGATGTGCATGTGTGACACACGTGTGTGACATGTGCCTGTGTGACATGTGACACGTGTGTGGCATGCATGCGTGCAATGTGCATGTGTGTGACATGTGCATGTGTGATCTGCACCTGTGTGTGTAATGTGCCACACATGAATGGCATATCCTGTGTCCCCAGCTGTTAGATTTGGGTGAGAGGTTATGGCCGCAGGTGGCAGGGTGCCCCAGAGCAGGGTGTTTGTGTTTGAGGGCAGGTCTCAGCAGTCAAGCAGTCATGACGCAGGAAGGGCTGGGTCTTGTTGCACAGGAGTGGGTGGTCTTGCTGGTGGGAGGAGGGATGGGCACAGAAGGCGGGTAAGGACAGCGCATATCCCCAGGGTGCCCTAAACCACATCTCTCCCCTGCCCTGGAGGCAGCGGCTTCTCCTGTGTGTCCTTATTCTGCAGATCCGGCCCCAGTGCGACTGAGACCTATAGGTGTGGGGCAGGCCCTGCCCAGGCTGCCTGGGCCTTTGCTCCCTGGGGCTCCTTGGTGCTGACTGCATGTCTCCAGAGCCAGCAGCTCTGGTCAAACTGCTCGTCTCCTATCTGGACCCCGTGGCCACTGCTCTTTTCTGAACAGTAGACACAGGTGGTGTGAACTGCAGGTCAGGGTACGCTGCCCCGAGAGGTGATGGCACTCAACTGGGGGAGTTGTGATAAAATCTGTCTTAGATCACCTGGGTCCAGGCTAGAAGAGGTGTTTCCTACTGAGGTGGTTGGCAGTTCAGGTGTGCCCTGCTCCTCTGGTGCTTGGCCAGGACAGGTGGCCTCGTCCTGCAGGTGGCCTCGTCCTGCAGGTGGCACCGTCCTGCAGGTGGCCTCATTGTGCGAGGCCTTGTGGTGCAGGTGGCCTCGTCCTACAGGTGGCCTTGCTGGTTCCCAAAGGGACATGGGGCCGCTCCTCTGCTGACTCCAGAGAGTTCATCACTCAAATCGTGTCTTTTTATTAAGACTTTTAGCATCTTTGCTTTAGGAAACTGCTTAAAACGCCTGCATTTTGTAACAGCTTGAGTGACGTCTGTGCCACAGGTCCCGCAGCCACCGGTCTCAGGCTGTGAACTTTCAGGTGTCGTAGGCTCTTGCATGAGAGGCGCTGTATGAGGAAAAATATTTCTGAGGTTTTCTGTAGAAAAATAACTGATTTTACTTTTAGAAAATAAATATCAGAATGGTATTTGATGGAATAGAAGGGAAGGGGTTTAAAGTTACATTATGTTTTAATAGCTTACCTTTAAAAATACTTTAAAAATTTTTTTGTTCAGCTGCACAATGTACATGAAAGTGTGCAAGGGAAGCACAGCCCCGTGGGAACCACTGCTTACCAGCTCTCACCGCAAGTCCAAATATGGGAGAAGCACAGTCATTGTCGGCCCAATGCTGTGTTTTCAGTAAAATTCAAAACAGGTCTTTTCTAATTTGTTTTAATTTAGTAACCAGCCATGTTAACTATCACGAATTAGTATTTGAATGCACTACCAATTAAATAATATCTTCTGATAATTACTGCTATACTTATGTTGAACAAACAGAATTTAGCCCATTTTATCATTGGGTCTTAACAACAGTGCCAAATGCAGAAATGATGACCATATTTTACTATTTTTAAGTTATGTGTTAGTGTCACTGAATGGTTCATTTTTAGAATGAAAATACATAAATGTTACTACTCTTTTGTCCTCTCTCTGAATACAGTATTTGTACATATATGTGTATGGCCACCCTGTGTAGTATTAGCTAATTCAATTTAAAAAACAAAAATACGTAAAGGTTTAAAAACTTTTCTAGTGAAACAATTCTATTACTCAGAAGATCTTGAATTTCTATGAGTAGTCACTTAGGTTATTTTGCTCCATTAGTTTGAGGTACTGCTGTATTTAAGAAAAGAAATGAAATGACTATTGGTATGATAAAACTCCAGCCTCCCCACCACTCCTGAGCTGGTGCAGGTCTGTCTCAAGCAGCGCCCTGTTGGGTGTGGGGCCCCCTCCTGTACGTGGCAGCATCAAGCCACAGCTGTCTCCCCACTGAGTGTCTGTGTCTTACCCACCCAGATTGCTGCTGAGGGGTTCATCCAAAGCTCCGTTTCCTCTGAATACGCCTTTCATTGCACTTGGCCAGTTTCTGGCTTGTACTATTTTATTGCCGTTCAGTACTAAATATTTTCTAGCTTTAATTATGATTTTTTTCAACTCAGGCTTTAGATTTGTGATGTTAGTTTTTTACATATGTAAGTAGATGGTAGTACATGGTGCTGCATGGTAGTACGTGGTAATCTTTTGTTACTGACTTCTAATTTTAAGGCATTGTCTACAGAGAATATACTTTATATAGTATTGACTTTCTTGGTATCTTGGGATTTTCTATTTATGGAGAAACTTGGCTTTCTGTTTTTTGTTTTGTTTTTTGAATATTTTTGCTAACTGTTGGGTACATGTTTACATAGACATCCATTGGCTCACCCATGTTAATTGTATGTAAACTGTTCAAGTCACCCTAATTTTTTGTATGCTTGATGAGGGAGAAGTGTTCAAAGTCTCCCTGCAGGGCTGTAATCTTGTCAGTTTCTCCTTGTCACTCTGTCAGTTTTTGCTTTATGTATTTGAAGGTCGTGTTATTAGGCATGTTTAAGTTCAGGCTTCATATATGTTCACATGCAGTTGTTCCTGTGTTGTGTCCAGAGGCAGTGTCTCTAGTTAGGCTGTCTCTGCTTATGTGCCTCCCCAGTGTTACAGTGAGTGACACCTGCTTAGTCCACGCCACCCCAGTGCTCTCACCCCCCCCCACCCCCACCCCCCCGTTGCCACGTGCTGTTTGTCCTCCACCTTCCACTGGCAACCTTTTCTTAAACAATTGTTTATCATGATTTCCTTACAATCCAACCTAACAGCATTTTCTCATTACTTGTTTTGTGTGTTTGCAGCTATTATAGTTATTCAGATGTTTGATATTATTCTGTGCTTTCTCTTCCCCATTTTTCATGAATTTTGTTTTGTTTATTTCTTCTTCTTCGCCCTCTGTGGATGGAACAAAGTCCGTCAGCAGTCTCTTTTTCCTTTGGAGGCTCCCACTGTACATCACTCTTGTTCTCTTCGGGCCTCGCTCTGGGCCGCCACTGCCTGGCCCCATCTTCCCACTAGAGCAGGCAGTGCTTCCTTCCTGTCATTTCCAAGTAGCACTGGAGTTCAGCAGCTGATCGCTAGGTGTTTGCTGAAAGTCTGCCTGTGGCTTAATGAGTAGGGTGCCGGCCCCATATACCGACGGTGGCGGGTTCAAACCCAGCCCTTGTTGCGTGACCTGAGACGCGAACAAGCAGAAGCTTTGCTGTAGGTGTAAACTCGCTCCTGTAATGTTAAGTCAAGAAACAGACTATACACTCTGATATGGCGTATAGTAAAGTTTTTTATTTTAAGTTCAGGTTTTATACTTTTTTAGTCAGGTACACACTTAATCTTTTAACGATTAGCTTCTTCCTTTTCTCACTTTATTTTTACATATCAATACCATCACCTTTTAGTAAATCTCTCCTATTTTTATTTTTATTTTTTTTTATTTTTATTTTTTTTTTTATTATTATTATTAGTAGTATTTTATTATTATTATAGATAAAAATATGCACCATAGATGTGGCCCAACCCATCACCCTCCCTCCACCCAAACCTCCCCCCTCCCTTCCCCTTCCTTGGTCCTCTCCTCATAGTCTTGTGG
>CAUYPK010141682.1:0-35088 GCA_963574355.1 Loris lydekkerianus | reverse complement strand
GGGCTGTGATGTTTGCCATTTGGGGTATTTTGTTTTTTAACTCACATGTTTATTGCCCACTGTGTGCCTAAATCAAACCACCCAAAAATACAACAAAATTTTTTTTTTTTTTTTTTTTTTTTTTTTTGAGACAGTCTCACTATGTCGCCCTCGGTAGAGCGTCACAACTCACAGCAACCTCAAACTCTTGCCTCAGCCTCCCAAGTAGCTGGGACCACAGGCGCCTGCCACAACGCTTGGCCATTATTTGTTGCAGTAGCCATCGTTGTTTTTTTAGCAGGCCCAAGCCAGGGTTCGAACCAACAGCTCCGGTGAATGTGGCTGGCACCACAACACTGTGCTACAGGCGCCGAGCCACACCTTAAGATCTTGCTGTGCATAGGAGCACACAAGGCGGGGAGGGTCCCAGCCCTCATACAACTGGTGGTCTTGCCTCAGTTTCCCTGCCTTTAAAATGAAGACGGCAATTCATTTATAGACGTTCCAGGCAACATCTATAAAGTGCAGGGCATCAGGTCTAAACACTCAGTGGAAATCTGTTTTCTTCCTTCTTCTAAGACGCCTCAGAGCAGCACCCTTTCTTCCAAGAGATACAGCTCTCAGCTTGTGGGAACAGAAAGCCAAAGGGCCTCCTTCAGGGCCTGCTCCATCTCCCAGATTACCCTGGCTCTGTTCTGTGGGGGGGCCCAGAGGGTGAATGGCAAAGGTTTCCGGGTGGGTGGGCCAGATGGGGGCCTCATCATTCTAAGAGGCCTGGCTCCTCCCTGGGTGGGTCTGAAGGACAAAGATTCTGTATGGGCCCCCATCAGTCTCTCCCACACACACACCCAGTGTGGGCACAGGTGTGGGACGAAAACTCCTCCAACAAGTTGGGACACCCTCTTTCCTTAGGTGGGCAGGGCTCATGGGGAGGGGACCCGGGATAAGGCAGAGGAGGTAGCTGCCAACTTCCCAGTGTTTACACCCAAGCGATGAGCTGGCTCTTGGCTTCATTGCCTGCTCACCTGCCCAGGTGTGCCAGGAGAGGCCGGCTAATTCCTGCCTGGCTCCAGTCAGCATTCATGGCTCCGGCCCTGCTGAGTTCGGGCATCAGTAGGGGTGGGCAGGGGAGGATGAGCCCAGTCTGTCGTTGCTTAGACATCAGACTTCCCTCTCAGGCCCACGGCAAGCCCTGGGTGTGAGGAACAGCAGTTCCCTCTGCAAAGGAGGCCGGCAGAGCCTTAGAGCATCCCTGGGCCAGGAGGATGATGCCCTGGAGGAGGGGCTGGTGACTTCTCTTTTCTACTTCAAGGGGGAGAGTCTTGATAAACATGGCTGCCATTTGCTAGCCCCAAAGGCAGGTTGGGAGAAGCAATCTGCAGCCAAAGTAGGAAGAACTCAAGTTAGACCCCTTGCAGTCCAAGGAGGAATGCCAGAGTCAGAAAGGGATGCTTCCTCTCAGGACCTGCCTCTACTAAGGGTGTGGGGTAGACAAGAGGCCAGGAGAGATGGAGGAAGGGGCTGGGTCCCCTCTAAATCATGCCAAGGGCAGGGCGTGTGGATCATGTACCCACCCACCTATCTCCTTCCATGTTGTTGATCATCAAAGCTGAGAGAACCCAGGCTTGGGAGCTGCACAGTAAAACTGCAGGGTGAACAGGAACAAGTCCCTTGAACCTCTCTGAGCCTCACTTTGCTTCTTCTGCATGTTGGGTAGAGTATATTTGCCCCTTAGAACCCATGGGAGACCGAATAGTGTCCCACTGGCCGCCAGATGTGCCAGGCACTGTGTAGATGCTATATACCCTTGAATCTTCAATCCCCCCACTCCTGGCCTGAGGCAGGCACCATTAAAGCCCCCTTTTACAGCTGAGGAAATTGCGGCCTAGGGAGACACCCAGGTAGACACAGGGCAAGCTGAGGTGTCCGTCCTGGGACACCCCTGTTCGCCTCTCTCAGAGAGTAGGCAAGTGAGGCATAGTCACAGATGGTGGCGTGCGGACGGAGAGGCAGATCGCTCAGCGTGGGGCTGTGGCTGGTCCTGCTCGGGGGAGTTCTCGTAATCCAGGCAGGGTGTTCTCTCTTGGTCTCCTTCCAGAGTTTCTTTTCCTGAAGCTATGTGTCACGCCTGCAGTTGGTCTGTCCTAATAAGGATGAGGGGACATGGGCAAGTAGGCCCCCTGGCCAAGGTCCTGCCCAATAGGGAGGGTCCACCCTCTGTTCACAGGGCTGCCCTTAGCCCTGCCCCAAGGGACACTCACTCCCTCGCTGGTCCCTCTGCTGTCCAGGTGTCTCAATCCTATGGCTGGTCCCTGCTCCCTTGTGCCCATTGCTGGGCTCTGGGCTTCCTCTACTAAGGTGTCCAGAGGGAGGCAGGAGGTTCTCTGCTCTGCCCTGGTTCCAACCTCTATTTGGTTTTCTTACATTCAAAGAATAGGAAGGTTGGGACCTAACACACCAGCGGGTACATGGCACATCAGCCTTCTGGGAAAAGGGGGCCTGGCTGGGAGCCCAAGCAGGCTGGCTCCAGTGCCCACACCTCCCACTCCTTATTTTTTTCTCCCTGTCCCCACTCGGCCTCCACTTGACTTAATTCCGCCACCCCTTCTCTGTCCTCTTCCTGACGCCCAAGTTGTGGCCTCCTCCTCCTCTCTCCTGGACTTCGCCCACCTACCTCTGGCCTGCCCCCTCACCTGACCACTCCCAGCCTTGTGCTGAATCCCTTAATGGCTCTCTTTTTCCTCCGACTGAAGTCCCAACTGGTGGGTAATTGGCCAAGCTGTGAACCCCCAGCCTGCAGGACCTTCTTCCAGCCAGTTCCCAGCCCTGAGTCAGCCCTGTGTGTGGAGGTAAAGGAGGCAATGGTTTCGTGAATCTCTAAGGGGGGCTGAGGTCCACCTTGCTCCAAGTGTGACGGCAGGGAGGCCCAGCAGAGGCCCATCCCCTTTCCCTTGGGCCTCGCCGCCACGGGCACTCAGCTGCTGGGATTCAAGCGGCCATGGGCAGGGTCAGCCCTCCTCGTCCGGTTGTCTGCCCTAATCTCCAAAATCAGAGCTGATGAGTGGGTGGCTTCTGCGCAAAGCACCCACAGGTGTTGTGCATGCCCATTGGCCCTGCTGCCCGCCCACGTGCCAGCCGCCACTCCCCACAGCAATGCCTTCAAGGAGGCTGTGTGCCCAGCTGCCCCCTGGCAGGCAGATTTGGGGCACAGAGCCCCGAGGCCTCCTCCCAGCTTTGTCTTGGGGGAAGGCCACAGCTCGGCCCACTTCCCCTTCTCTGGGCAGCGAAGTCTCCACACTGTGCCCACTCCTGGCCCTGCCCAGGCGGACCCCAACATGTTGTTTTCCTGATTGGGTCTGGCTCAGCCTCCAGGGACTGCTGGGTCACGTAGCCAAACTCGTTCCTCCTCTCCCGATGCCCAGGCTGCTGAGCACAGCGGTTTCCTGCTGGGGAGAGCACAATGGAACCCGCCCCAAGGCACCCACCCTGGGGAGGCGTCAGCTCAGTTGTCTCTGAGTGCTGTGTGACCCCGGACACAGCCCATGCCCTCTCTGAGCCCTGGTTTTCCTCATGAGAAGTGAGAGGTAAGACAAGGTCATGCGTGGCCACTCCAATAAGGATAGTAGCAGAGCAAGGGCACATGCCAGGCCCAGCATACCCACACCCTCACAGCTACCAGTGTGGCCAGGATAGGGAGCTTAACTCAACTGGTCACAGCCAAATCTCCCCTTTCTGGTCAACATCTTGGAGCTTCTTCCTGGTCTGCTGCTTAGGGGTCTGCTCTTTCTGTCCCCACCCCCACCCCATAGCATCCTCCTCTTCCCCAGGAGGCCCAGGTTGGGGAGGAGAAACAGGGGCAAGTGTTAGAAGGCGTGTTAGAAGGTTCGAATTAGATCAGGGGCACCTGGGCCCAGGTGGACCCAGCCTGCTGGTCCCACTGGCTGGTGGTAGAGGTTAGGGAGTTGCAGGGAGAGGGAGCAGGGAGAATGAATAGAGCAGGAAAGACACTTCAGGCCCACCCAGAGGGGATCCAGCTACTTTTCAGCCCAGGATCACTTAATAAGCCCCCAGCCAGGAAGTCAGAGGCCCTACAAAGCTCTCTTTCTGCCCCTCTGCCACACCATCGCCTGGACAACCTTCTACGCATCTCCACATTTGGATTGGGCTCTCCAACCCCCAAAAGCCTGGGACCCTGGCCCTGACTATGGACCAGAGACTCTCAACAGTGGGGGAAGGGGAAGAGCCACACCCTCCTGGGGAAGTGACATTTCCCCATGACATAAAAACAAATAACCCAGACAACCACCACCCCAGTCTGCCTGTGCCACAGGTCAGGGTCTGCCCCCTAAAAGTGGGTCCCTAAAGGAAGCTCAGAGCACTGCAGAGGTCTCCGGGTGGAAACTGAGGTACTGAGGTGATAGGGCAGGGACAGTTCTTCCTTGGCAGGGCCTGGGACGCTGCCTAGAGGCAGGGGGAGGAAGTGGCTACTGTCCCCAAAGCCTCCTCTCTCCCCTCCTTGATTCAGTGTCCAAGGCCTGGCAAATGTGCCTGAAGCCCACCACCCCAGACCTCCGGGGTCAGAGGCTCAGCCTGATCTCCACCCTGGCCCAGCCAGGCCTGGAAATGTCACCAACAATCCAACTCTGAAGCTCAGGGTCTCACAAGGAAGCCGGTTGAGCCCTCCTTCCTCCCCGGCTCCTGTTTCCAGCCCTGTTCTGGGTGCTCTTAGGCAGAAAGGACTTGGAATCCTAGCACTTGCCTCTGGGAGCTTCAGTCTCCTCATCTGCACAGCCACTTCCTAGACTGGTTGTGAGGATTAAAAGGGACAGTCGGTACACACAGGAGCCTCACCCTAGGAGGTGCAGAATCATGGGGATTTTTATTTTTCTTTTCTTTTCTTTCTTTTTCTTTTCTTTCTTTTCTTTTCTTTTCCTTCCTTCCTTCCTTCCTTCCTTCCTTCCTTCCTTCCTTCCTTTTTTCTTGAGACAGAGTCTCACTTTGTTGCCCTCGGTAGAGTGCGGTAGCATCACAGCTCACAGCAACCTCAAACTCTTGTGCCCAAGCGATTCTCTTGCCTAAACCTCCCAAGTAGCTGGGACTACAAGTGCCTGCCACAACGCCAGCTGTTTTTTGGTTGCAGTTGGCCTTGTTGTTTAGTAGGCCTGGGCTGGGCTCGAACTTGCCAGCCTCAGTGTCTATGGCCGGCACCCTACCCACTGAGCTACGAGCGCCACCAGGGATTTTTATTTCTAAATGAATTGTCTTGTCTCCTTCTCTCCTGCACTTTTTTTTTTTTTTTTTTTTGAGATAGAGTCTTACTATGTCGCCCTCGGTAGAGTGCTGTGACGTCACAGCTCACAGCAACCTCAGGCTCTTGGGCTTAAGCGATTCTCTTGCCTCAGCTTCCCAAGTAGCTGGGACCACAGGCACCTGCCACAACACCCGGCTATTCTTTTTTTTCTTTTTTTCAGTGACAGAGTCTCATTTTATTGCCCTCCGTAGAGTGCGGTAGCATCACAGCTCACAGCAATCTCCAACTCCTGGGCTAAGCAATCCTCTTGCCTCAGCCTCCCAAGTAGCTGGGACTACAGGCACCCACCAGAACACCTGGCTATTTTTTTTGTTGCAGTTTGGCCGGGGCCAGGTTCTAACCTGCCACCCTCGGTATATGGGGCCGGTGCCCTACCCACTGAGCCACAGGCGCCACCCAACACCCGGCTGTTTTTTGTTGCAGTTGTTTAGCTGGCCTGGGCCGGGTTCGTAACCCACCACCTTCAGTGTATGTGGCTGGTGCTGTAACCACTGTGCTACAGGCGCTGAGCCTCTCCTGCACTTCTGATTTCCTTATTTCCACTATGGAAGACCCACCCCACCCCCACCCAGACAAGGCCTGTCTTGAAACCTGCTTTCAGTTACTCCATTCAGACTCTTCCCCAGATTGGCTTTGGGCCTTTCCAGAGGGTCTCAAAGCCCAGTTTGAGGAGCGAGGCACAGGACCAGCTACTGGGGAGGCTGAGGCAAGAGCATCACCTGAGCCCAGGAATGCAAGACAGTAGAGGGCTATAAAAAATAGCCCAAATTGGGGGCGGCACCTGTGGCTCAAAGTTGTGGGGCACCAGCCCCATGTGCCTGGAGGTGGTGAGTTCAAACCCAGCCCCAGCCAAAAACTGCAAATAAATAAAAGCCCAGCTTGGGGACCCCCTGCATCAGCTGCCCCTGGGTGGGTGCTGTTTCCTCGCCAGACTCCAGGAATAAGGACCTGGGTGGCAGGGAGCGTGGGAGGGCTGGAATCTGCCAGCGGGGTCTGGAGCTGGCCGTTCTGTACTGGAGAGAACATCTCTCAACTCAGGTGAGCACTGGGCCTGCCCCGCGGTCAGCACCACCCTGGCTTGGCCTTGTGGGCTACCTCCCACGTCTTTGCTGGGAAAACACTTTCCCAGAGTGTCACTTTCCCCCCCCACCCCACCTACTTCCCAGGCTGGGAGGGCAGGGCTGGGTTGGGCAGGGCTGGGTAGGGGAGACCAGCTGGGCTGTGTTTGTTTTTGGGGTTTTCCTCTCAGACTGGTTCTTTAAACAAAAAGCCTGGGTGGTTGTTGGGGACAGAGCCAGCCCCAGCTCCTTGGGGAGCCACTGGGGTTCCCACAGAAGATGATAGGGAGCCCTTAGACCCCTTCCAGGGCTAGGCGGTCTTAGGAACTGTCAAAGCCCTATGATATAGGAACTATGTCCTAGTTTACAATGGAAGAGATGGAGGCTCAGAGGCCTGGGGACATGCCCAGGGGCACATGGCTGGGGAGCAGGACTAGGTGGGAGACATTCAGCAGAAGAGCTTAGCTGGGGCCTGCACTGGGTGCTGGCAGTCCCTTCCTCCTTCCCTCCACCTGGGTCTTGCTCTCCCTCCCCCAAATCCCAGCCTGTGTTTCTCTCTCTTTCTTCACCAGGTAGGTCCACCCTCAACCTTGTCCTTACCAATGTCCCCCAGGCTGGGCATACACCCCTCATGGCTTCAGCTCCAACATCCAACCCTTGACGATGGGCCATGACAATGACACTTCAGTAGTTTACCTGGGCCAAGCTCTGCTCCCAAAGGCATTCCCCAAGCTCAGCTAACTTTATCCTCACAATAGCTCTGTGAGGTGAGTACTATATTTATTTATTCTCACTTTGCAGGTGAGGACCCTGAGGCCCAGAGAGGGGAAGTAACTTGACCATAGGTAGCACAGCCAGCATTTATACCCAGGCACCTTGACCCTGAAGCCCATGCACTTGACTTCTCCATCATACCCCTCTTGCTCTCCACCCTGGACCTCTGACTTTAGCTTCAGTCTGGACACCTCTCCCCAATTTCCTGTGGGCTCCTAGGACAAGGGGGTTACTGTATTTGGCTAGTCCCCAGCATAACTCCCATCTCACTCCACCCTAAGGCCTGTCAACTCCGTGTCCCCACCCCATTGTCTTGAAGCCCACTGATTCCTGCCATGTCCCCACACTCAGCACTGCAGACTTGACACACAGTAGGGCTGCAGTGTGTCTTTGAGGGACAAAGTGAATTCCAGCTCAGGAGCCTGCCCTGAGTTCCCAACAGCACCCTCTGCTGGTCATATCTAGCACTGCCCCGGGGCCTCTCGGTCATCAGTCCAGGCTTGATCCAGAATCACCTAATAACCCCCCTAGGTTTATAGGATTCCTTTCTTCCACCAAGCTCAAAGGACTTTCCCATCTGTGATCTCTCTTGCCAGGGACCAGCCCCAGGAGTGTAGGAGGGCCCAGCATTCATCTCCCCATTTTACAGAGACAAACCAAGGCCTGAAGAGGGATGGGGCGAGCCCCAGCGTGCATCTGGCAGATGCAGAAAAGAACTAAAAGGTCCATTTATCCAGCCCCCTTGGTTACAGACGAACACAGTGAGGTCCAGAGCGGAACAGACTTGCTCAAATTAGTCCTGGGCTAGAACCCTGGCGTCCTACATACCGTCTGGGGCTTTCCCATGATATCAAGATCTCTGCCTGCAGAGACACAGAGCAAAGCCTCAGCCAAGTCATCAAACAGAAGGCAGCTCTGTTGTCCCATGTGTACCTTCCACTCCTGCCTACCTCCCAGGAGATGGCTGGGGAAGTACTTCCCAAGGGAAGTACTCATGGTCAGGTAAGGCCAGGTGAGACCATGTGAGGCCAGGTAAGGTGATGATGAGAAAATTAGAGTATTGATCCAAACTGCAGATTCCAGAAGGACCCTCACCCCTGTCTGGCATGACACCAACCCAGAAGGAGACTCAGGCCAAGTCTTGACCTTCTGAGGGACCAGCATGTTGTATGCTGCCCACATCCTGCCCTGGCTGACCGGTCAGGAGACCAAAGGTGAGAGGAATGGTCAATCTGACCCTAATTCTCAATTCCTGCCCCCTGTTGACTCCTCCTGGCACTTCCCATGATTTGTCAATTTAGGTATTTATTCCAATAACTTGTCAATGTCTGTCTGCTTTGCCAGACTCTAGGTATTAGCAAACATTTTCTTTCTTCCTTTCTTTTTTTTAAATTTCTTTCTTTCTTTCTTTCTTTCTTTTTTTTTTCTTTTTTTTTTTTTGGCAGTTTTTGGCCAGGGCCAGGTTTGAACCTGCCACCTCCAGTATATGGGGCCGGTGCTCTACTCCTTGAGCCACAGGTGCTGCCCAGCAAACACTTTCTGTAAAGAACCAGAGGGTAAATATTTTCAGCTTTGAGAGGCATACCAGCTTTGTTACAACAACACCACTCTGCCATGGGGAGGCAAAGCAGCCAAAGATAATAGGTAAACAAATGACCAACAATATGTTTCAATATAACTTTATTTACAAATACAGACTAAGGGGCCATATTTAGACTATGGGCTATAGTTTGCTGACACTTGTTCCAATTTTTGAGACAGCTGGACCACATCTGTTTGCTCTCAGCTGCATCCCATCATTGGGGCAGACAGCACGTTGTAGGCACTGCTTAAATCAATATTTGATGAACAAAGATATGAATGAGAGAATGAAACAGGCAAAACTTCTGTGGGCGGGACTAGAAGGTCATGTGTGGTGTGCGCTGATGGAGAGGGAGTGTACCTCTTATGCAAACACCCAGAGGCAGGAATGGGGTGGGGGGACACTGCCTATCCTGAAGCCCCATCAGTTACCGGCTTGGAATCACCCTAGAGGTCAAGTTAGAAGGGAATACAGAGACTCCAAGGGCCACCCCAGCGTGGCCATCACCTGGACCCCCCCCCCCCACCTTCCTAGTGTTACTGGGAGGGCTAAACATGACAGGAGAGGAAGGGTCTGAGCACCTGACACACAGGCCTCAGCTGCCATGATTATCATTAGCACTGTTATTAACCCAAACACTTGAAACTGCCCCTCACACTCCCACCAATGGCCCTACCTGGGTCAGCAGGTTCTCCCCCAGGGGGGCTGGGTCCTCATAATGACCATTAGAGTACCTGTCTCTGGAGGCGTTGGGGGACATCTGTTTTAGTGCTGGGGACTCCTCAGCATCTGTTTACACACCAGGCTGGAAGCTTCTCCAGGGAAAGGGCTGGTCTTATCCCAGTGTCCCCTGTCCTCAGGATAGGGCCTAGCAGAGTGGCTGTGTCTCCTCCACTGGACTCAGGGTTTGCCCTTCTGTCTCACTTGTCTCACCTCTCCTGGCTGGTTGTGTTGGGAGGACTCCAACTTGACGTCCAACTCCAGCTGGAAGCCTCCAATCCTGAGCCTGGAGCAGAGAGGGTGCCTTCCACGGTCTGCCTGGGACTTTCCCAGGCTCCTAGAAAGGCCCCAAGCCGTGGGGACCTCCAGGCAGATCCAGGACAGCAAAAGTAGCACCTGAAAACTCCAGGTCAGAGGGTCCTACTGTGTGGTGTTCCAGGCCCCTCAATTCCTTTCCTGGGTCTCAGTCTTGACAATAGGAGTGAGGACCAGGTGATGTCTGACTTCAGGAGTATGGCAGCCTATACAGAGACTTTAGGAAGTTTTTTAAAAGGGCTCAAGCTGGGTGTGGTGGCTCACACCTGTAATCCTAGTAGTTTGGGAGGCCAAGGAGGATGGATTGCTTGAGCTTAGGAGTTTGAGACCAGCCTGAGCAAGAGCAAGACACCATCTTTAAAAAATAGCTGGGTGTTGTGGCAGGTGCATGTGGTCCCAGCTACTTGGGAGGCTGAGGCAAGGGGATCGCTTAAGCCCAGGAGTTTGAGGCTCCTGTGAGTTATGACACGTGACACCGTACTGAGGGCGACAAAGTGAGACTCAGTTAAAAAAAAAAAAAAGTATATAAATACATAAAAAAGGGCTCCTTTCTGGGGAGATAATGCCTTTGGTGCACATCTTAGAGGAGATGACACCTTTGTATTAAGGAAAAAAGGCCCTGTCCTGGGGCAGACACAGCCCCAAGTCACAGCTCAAGACTTGGTGATGAGAATATGGGCAGGGTTTTTTTTTTGAGCTGTTACCCTGGGTAGAGTTCCGGGCATGGCACCATCATAGCTCACAGCAACCTTCAACTCTTGGGCTCAAGCGATCCTCTTGCCTCAGTTTTTTCTATTTTTAGTAGAGATGGGGTCTTGCTTTTTGCTCGGGCTGTTGTCAAACTCGTGAGCTCAAGCAATCCACCTGCCTCGGCCTCCCAGAGTGCTAGGATTATAGAGGCGAGCCACCCTACCCATTCTGGTCAGGGTTTTAGTCTCCTTATCCTCAACTGGACCCCTTTGTGAAGGGTGTGGGGTGCACAACCTTGAGCCATGGCTTGGTCTGAGTTGCCAGCATGGTACTTTCTGGGTTTATTGGCCAGAGGAAGGAAAATGACAGCAGGAAAGAATAACTCTGTCTCAGCCTGCCACCTGCTGGCCAGATGCTGCATAACAACTACTGCCCAGAGCAAGTCAGGTGAGCCTTTCTCCAGGGGGTTTCCACCTGCCTGCAGAGACCCCGATTGTGGTTGGAGTACCAGCCCTCTGGGGATGGTTCTGGCTATCTCAGCCTCCAACATTCATGCTGGTGGGCTCCACACTAGCTCAATCCTCTTGTTGCCCAGATTGATGCTCAGAGAGGGGCAAGAGCTTGCCAAGGTCACACAGCAAATCGATGGCAGAGTAGAGAGTAGAACCCAGGTCTCCTGCCTGTTGGCCCAGCCTCTCTGAGGGGATTCTGTCATGAAGCATCCACCACGGGATGGCATTTAGAGATTAGTTCAGAGCACCTTGCTCGCCAGGCTGGACACTCCCAGTCCCCTGCCTGGTGGTTGTCTCCTCCATCAGAGTTGGAGGCACATGAGGGCTTACCCTCCTCTCTCTCCTTAGCCTGACCTAGCTGGTAAGTGAATGAGGCAGGGGGACAATTTGACACCCAACTCCAGCCGGTAGCCCCCAGTCCTGAGCCTGTGACCAGCCTGTGGTTTCTTTCTCTGAGCGAAGCCCCCAACCCCTAGTCCCTGGAACCCCGGGGCAGGGTTGGGCCTCCAAAGAAATGGGGAACTCTGATGGGAAACTCACCCAGGCCTCTGCCCTACTGGAGAATGAATGGCAGGAGGTTTGGTTTACAGATGAGAAAACAAAAGATGGGTCTCCCCACTGCTCTTTGGACAAAGACCAGATCCCACTGGGGGGGCCCCACAGGAGCTGGCTCCTGACACCTCTCTTTCTCTTTTGTGGTCCTCTCCTCCTCCTAGAACCCTGTCCCTTCCTGCCACTTCCAGACCGGCCATAGCTTGCACTGTTCTCTCTGCCAAAACCCGCTCATGTGTCAGTAGTGGGTGCAGTCACTGTCTCCTCCCCTGGCTGTGCCCACCATGCCCAAGACCACATCAAGTCCTCTTCTACACTGTCAAGGGCTCTTTCCCATTGCTTCCAGGGACAAGATTCTAATGGATCTGGGTCATTACTGGATTAACACCTGCCTCCCCCACTAGACTGTAAACTCCAATGAGCAGGGACCTGGTGTGTCTCATTCATTCTGTAATCTCAGCACCAGACAGTGCTTGGCACGGAGGAGGTGCTCAGTGAGTATTTGCTTGATGAATGAAAGGTCGAATCAGTCCTGACGTGGGACCTTGGACAAGTCTCACTTTCTTGCATTCGTTCAACAAATCTTTGTTCAGCATCTTCTATGTATCGTTCTGGGTGCTGGATTCAGATCCAGATTCATCTGGCTCCCAGCTCTGTTCTTTTCTGCTAACAAGCTCTGCCTTTCTAGAGGAGATGTTTGAGGCGTGGGGAAGGGCACCCTCTGCCCACCCTCACCTTCTCCGAATGGACCCCCAGAAGTTGTACATGCCAGTTTCCTGTGAGCCTCCAAGTATCCCTACCTTCAAACCCTTTTTTTTTTTTTTAAGTAATAGGACAGAGTTTATTGACAGGGAGACAGATTGATGAGCATGGTAAGCAAAAGATGGGGAAGCAAAAGTGGGGTAACAGAACCTCCAGCAGCAGAGGGGGGGATCCAAATGAAAAGTCCCCTGAGTCTTCAGTCTAGGGGGTCTACATCCTCCCGACCTTCAAGCCTTTCTACACACCAAGGCCCCCCGCCCATGCCAATAGCCCACTCAACCTTTAGACTCTGCTTCCAGGGTCACTGTTGCCTGGAAGCCATCCCCAGAGCCCTTGGCAGTAGTGACTCTCTTCTCACTTGGCTGGCATGGGGATGCAGCACTGCTCCCCTGACCCTGAGCTATTTATGCCCGCAGCTCCCGCAGTGTCCCCACCCCACCCCCCAGGAATGCCTGGGCAGAGCCTGGTCTGATTCATTGGCGTCATGGCTCCCGTTGATTAATCTTGCTCCGGTCAAACCCTGCAGCATCTCCTCTGCACGCTCCAGTGCCCAGATCGGGGCCGGGCACTCAGGGCTGGTGAATGTCTGCTAACAGGAACAGGCTGCAGGAGTGGGGGCTCTGCCTGGATCCTCAAAATCCCGACAGGAGAATGGGGTTTGAGGTGTGAAGGGCAAGGCCTGGGCACTTTCTCCCCTGGCCACTCACCCATGGGAGACTCCTCTCCTCTACAAATGGGCACAGCAAGGAGGGCCCTGGGGGCAGGCAACAGAAGGTCACAGGGCAGATGGGGTGAGCTGGGAAAGGACAGCCTGCCCGGGGGCGGGGCAGTGGACAACCACACATCTTGGAGCTGTCTGGACATCGTCCGCTTCAGCAGAATTCCAAGGACTGGGAAGGTGAACGTGAGCGTGCAAGGGGAGCGACCCGCCCCTGCATGACCCAGGCTCAGGATGGTACCAGGGTGGGGCTGACAGGCAGGAGATTTGGATTCTAGTCCCCGCTCTGCCATTGATTTGCCACATGACCTTGGGCAAGCCCCTGGCCCTCTCTGAATGCCAATCAGTACAATGAGAGGATTGAGTTGGTGTGGAAGTGACCAGCATGAATGCCAGAGGCCAGGAGAGCCAGAAACAGCCCAGCCCAGGCATATCTCAGAGTTGATCAGTAAGTGACCCTTCAGCTCAGGCTGAAGGAGGGACACAGTGGAGTCCCCAGACGTCCTCTTCCCTGTCAGCTGCCCTGTCCACTCTGCTGCAGTCCCTCTTCTCTGGCCTCTGTCACCAGAGCTGAGGGCTTACAGCTGGGATCATCAGCAGCTGTGACGGAGTGTCCCGCATCATGGTGAGTCAGAGCCCTCCTTCCACACCAGATCTAGTCACTCTGCCACAGGAGGAAGAGAAAGGACACCTCTGCCTCCTCAAACCTGAGCCACACAGGACGGGATCCCAGAGCCTGCCCATAGGCAGACCTGCCTTTCCCTCTCTTCCCCCAGGCAGGCACACACCTGGCACTGGGCAAGGCTCTGGGCATCCCTGGTGATCACAGTCTGTCCCTTCAGAGCCACTTTCTCTTAGGCCAGACTTGTGGGGTAGAAGGGGGGACCTCTCCACACCTGTGACTGAATACAGCACTGACTTGAGGACCGACACATCTGTCTTATTCACTCAGGCACATAGTAGGCACTTCATACATATCCACTGAGTGGAGCCTCTCAGGCTTCCCTGTGGGTCCAGGGAAGCTGCAGGGAGGTAACAATCCATCCTCCTTGTGTTCACTGTCATTGTAGCCCCATATACCTACTATGTGCCTGTCATTTTGCATATGTATATTATTTCATTAGCCCTCACATCAATCCCATGGGGCAAGATTTTTTATTCCCACTTAATGAATGCAAAAGCTGTGGCTCAGGGTGGTGAAGCAACTTGCCCAAGGTCACCCAGCTTGTGTGAGCTAAGCCCTCACTCAGACCCAGGTCCCCTCTCCACCAAGACTGGACTCAGCAGAGGACACTCAGCTTAGAGAAAGAAAAAGAGGTCAGCCAGGTACAGTGGCTCACGCCTGTAATCCTAGCACTTTGGGAGGCTGAAGTGGTTGGATTGCTTGAGCTCATGAGTTCGAGACCAGCTTGAGCAAGAGCAAGACCCTGTCTCTACTAAAAATAGAAAAACTAGCTGGGCATTGTGACGGGCACCTGCAGTCCCAGCTACTTGGGAAGCTGAGGCAAGAGGAACACTTAAGTCCAAGAGTTTGAGGATGCTGTGAGCTTTGATGTCCTGGCCCTCTAGCCTGGGCAACAGAGTGAGACTTTGTCTCAAAAAATATATAAAAACATAAAAAATAGGCTTGGCGCTTGTAGCTCGGTGAGTAGGGTGCCAGCCACATACACCAAGGCTGCGGGTTTAAGCCTGGGCCAGGCCTGCTAAACAACAATGACAACTGCAACCAAAAGATAGCCGGGTGTTGTGGCAGGTGCCTGTAATCCCGGCTACTCAGGAGGCTGAGGCAAGAGAATCGCTTAAGCCCAAGAGTTTGAGGTTGCTTTGAGCTGTGATGCCACGGCACTCAGTACTCTATTGAGGGCCAAAAGGTGAGAGTCTGTCTCAAATAAATAAATAGGTCAGCACTTACTTTCCAGCCCATCTGCCCTGGCAGAGCCCCTGCGCTCAAATCCTGTCCTGCCTCCACTTCTGCCCCAGGACTCTGCCTCAAACCCTTCAAAACCCTGCTGGGCTCTCACCTGTGAACCAGGACACACAGGGATGTGTGAGGATAGAGCAAGATGCAGGCGGGGACACGAGTGAGTGCCTCAGACTCTGAGCGCTGTGTGCATGGACGGTGGGCTAAGGTCCTCTAGGCACCAGCCCCAGTTCCTGTGTGTAGAGGCAAGCGTGTATACATGTGTGTACGACTGTCAGAGTGTGTGTGTGTGTGTGTGAGAGAGACACGGTGTGTGATTGAGGAGGCCATTCTTTCCTCATCCAGGCTTGCTCAGACTGCTCCGCCCAAAACCAGCCCTGAGAGGCAGCCTTGGGGCAGACCCCTCATCCAGCAATGAGGCTACAAGCGCACTATCCCCACCCTCCGTACCCCACCCCAGGCCAGTGTCGTCCAAATGAGGGACAGTCGAAAGTCGCGGATGTTCACAGCTACAGGCTCTCCAGCAAGGCCTCTGACTTCCGGGAGCCTCCGTTTCTTCTGCAAAATGGGCCTAATGGAATTATCCTAATTGTGCACAGCCCAGCGCTGGCTGTCGTGGTTGTTCATGCTGTGCCCTAACGCCAGAATCTCCTCGCTTCCTCTACCTATCCCCTTCCCTGACCTTCAGCCGGGTCACCGCCTGGGCCCCCGACTGCCCCGCCCCGGCCGTGGCAACAGGTGCGCCCCCGCCCCCCGCCGCGCTCCCGGCCCCGCCCGCCCCGCGGTGTCTCCCGCCCCTGGCAGCAGCGGGCGCGGCGCGGGAGGCGGCGGCGCAAGGCGAGCGGGGCGCAGCGGCGGCGGCTGCAGCGGCAGAGACGACCCGGCGGGAGCGCAGGCCGAGCCGAGAGCACCCACGCCCCTTCCCCGCGCCCGCCGCCCGCAGCCCCCGGCCCGTGGAGACATGAGCTCCCGGCGGCTCGACGCACCCAAGGCGCAGCGGCGCGGCCCCGCAGCCCCGTGATGGGCTCCTGCGTGTCACGAGGTGAGGGGGCCGCGGGCGGGTAGGGTTGGGCTCCTGAGGCCGAGGGTATCGTGTCCCCTCGCTGCTCCAAAGGACTAGGAGGCGAGAGTGGACCCGCCCTTCACGGACCAGCCGCACCCCCAGGGGACACGGTGCCCGGAGGGGGACCGGGTTGGTGCGGGATGGGGGCCGAAATGGTGCGGGATGGGGGCGGGGGCGCACAGAGACCGAGCTGGTGGAGGTCACCGCATCCCCGCCCCGCCCCGCACCGCAGGTGCCACGCAGCCAGGCATATCCTTCCCGGTAGCCACACACCCCCTGCCGTGTGCTTGGGAGGGAAGGGAGGTTCTGGCTCTTCCTGGCTTCCTTGGAGGGACTGGGGCACCGTCCCATCTACCTGCCCTTTGCCCTCACCCCAGGGACCTTACCAGCTTACCCTAACCCCCCCCCCCACCCAACTCTTTCCCTCCCTTTACCACATGGGTTAACATTGGTGAACAGGTTAGAAAGAAGGCTCCCCTTCCCTCACCCTTATGCCTAACTCCTCATCCTCACCCCCTTCTTGGTCAGGGGACAGAAAGGGTTAGAGGACAGCTGAGTTCCCAGTTACCCTTGGGCCTTTCTCTGTCTTTAACCCAGCACCCTCTGCTCTCCCTAAGGTGGTCCCAGGAAGCTCCAGGGACCTGCCCTTGCCTGGGGACCTGGGGTAGGCAAGGTCTCTTCTGTCTGTGGGTAGGGGGCACAGAGTCTTGGACAGAGGCTGGGGAGTGGGCAGGGTGGTCTTTGGAACAGGCTGCTTTCTAACAGGCTGCTGAGCAACATCTTAGCCCAGAGGACAGGCTGGGCTGTTCTCCTACTGAGACATGGGGGGCAGGGCTGGAAGTAAGGGTGACTTTGGCCTTGGCCCAGGCTTGCAGACTGAGGCCAAACCAACTGACCCCAATTATAGGGTCTTGATGGACCACCACATCCATCACCTTCAGTAGCTTGCTCAGGTATAGTGGTATGAACTGGTCTTGGGAGGGGCTGGATAGGCCTCATAGAAAACCTCATCATGGGGGGAGTGTTAAGGAAGGAGCACAGCACCCCTCCCTTCGCCATCCTCTGGACTCTAGAGGGTTCTGTTCACTAGTTCATGGGAGGCATTCAGATAAGTGGCTCAGGATGTCTCTGGAAGGTGTTAGGAGTAGAATCATGGGGAGGGGAGGGAAGGAATAGGTCAGGCAGTATCAAATTCTTTTACTCATCCATTCATTGAGCTGATATTAACATGATACCTACTGTGTGCCAAGCACCAGGGGATCTGGATGTTTCCTTAGTCACTGGGTCCGTTCCTCATCACTTGGTCATCCCGTGCTAGGCACAGTAGGAACCCAGCTTCAGATGAACTGGCCTATGAGCTGAGGACCTATTGAGCACAGGACAGAGGCCCAAGAGGAGGACATACCTACTAAGGTCATCCTGTGAGGCTGAAGTCCTCTGACCCGCACCTGGTGCTCCCTCCACAGCTCCCCTCTCCCAGGGCTGTTTGAGGTCACACCAGCTAAGACACATTCTCTCTACCCTTCCTTCTGCAGCCTGGGCTTCCCAAGGGCCCCTCTGGATCTAGTTGTGTATCCAACTTTGTCCCCTTTCTGAGAGGACAGAGCCACTTAGAGTCTCAACATGCATCCTGGGAAGTTGGATATAGGTAAAAGGAGGGATGAGGACCCACACGGGGAGAAGATTATCATCTCAGAAACCCTGGTGGCTGAACCAGTGAACCACCTGCCCCTCTAACTGTCACTACTATTTTCTGATACCTCTGTCACTACTCTTCTCTGATAGCTTACAGCTCACCAGGTACTAGTTTCAGCACAAAAATGTAATTTTGGATATATATTAACATAGTATTTGCTTTATAAGTGGGGAAACTGAGGCAGGGGTAGTTGAATGACTTGCACAGGACCACATAGCTAGGAAGGAAAAAAGCTAAGATTAAACTATGGCACACTGACTCTAGAGCCTGGGTCCTTAGTCTCAGCACACAGCCAGCTCCCACCCCTGTGGCCTGCACCTGTCCCAGTCTTGTGGCACTGTACCTGGTCCCCACACTTGCACCAGTTGCTAAGGACAGCCCCATGTGCCAAGTGCTTGCCTGGGCCAGGTACGCAGCCTGAAGCTGAGGCTGGGGATTGTGAGCCTCACACTGAGCCCTCAGCCTGCACCCAGCAAGGGCCACCCAGCCAAACTCCAAAACCCAGGTCTAGCCACATCTGGGAGAGCCAGCCCATCCCACTCTCCCCACTCCACCATTCACCAGCTCTGTGACCTCCACGAGTCACTTAACCTTGTGTGTATGTTTGTATTGGTGCTCTCATCTCTAAAACGGGAATTGTAGTAGTATCAGTGGGGCAAATTAAGTGGCTTAATTCCTGCGAAACATTCAGCCCTGTACCTGATGTAGTAGGCCTGTATAAGGGTCAGCTATTACTCTCATTTTTTAATTTTTAGTATCACCTATTGGCAGATGGCTAATGCAGAACTTGGCTGGGAAAGGGAAAGCTACAGAGAGACCTGCCTTGGGGGAAGAGAAGTGGCTGGTGAGCACTCAAGGTGCAGAGGACATCAGGAAAGTGACTGGGACCAGATTAAGGCAACCAATGTTTCCAGGAGCTATTTTGTGTTCATTATCTATTTTTAAGCCACCATTTGTTTTGAGCACTTATCCTGGGCCAGGCTAAGTCTTTGCTCTCCTGACCTAGTTAGTTCTCACTCAACCCTGTAAGGGGGACATGGGGTTCAAAGACAATGGTCTGTCCCAGGCCACACAGCCAGACATGGAGGGGCAGAACTTGAATCCAGGTTCCTGTGACCCCAGCGCCCTCTGCTCCCTCATCTCACGTCCCCACATAGAGAGAGATCCTGAGTATGTGGCCACTGCTTGAAAAAAAAAAACAAATGTGGGTTAACTTAAACGATTCCTGTTTGGTTTGGGCTTGGGCACCAGGATCACTGCCACTGCCAGTGGCAATCTGCGTGGAACAAGGAGGAAGTTAGTATCTTCCCACCCCCTTCTCTCCAGCTCCAGGATCTCCAGGGTGTCAGGGCCCACTGCATGCCCTGGGTGCTTTAATTGCTCTGCCTGCCCCTCCCCCCAGCTCTCTTCTCCAGACCAACCCTTCAGCCTCCTGGCCTCACCCTGGGGGTCTCCTTTGCACCAGGCACTGGGGGGGAGGGGGGGATTGTGAGAGCAGAAATTAGAGACTGAGGAATTTCTCCTAGAAGGTCAGACATCTGATCATGTCTGGGAGAAGGCACAAACTCTAGGGCAGCAGTTCTCAATCTGTGGGTCGCGACCCCCAGGAACTGTATTAAAGGATCGCGGCATTAGGATGGTTGAGAACCACTGCTCTAACCAGAGCCACCACTTGTATCCACAGTACCCAAGTCCTATCTTGCCTTGCCAGTGAGTAGTCATACTCTGGCATTGGGGAGACTGAGGGAAGGGTAGCTAGGATCTTGCCCTTCAGGAGCTCACAGTCTGGTAAGAGAGATACTGTTTTATCCTTGGAGTAGTCTGGTGGAGCAGGCAGGACACACACCCTGGGAAACTTGGCCTGAGGATTCTCTCTGGAGATAAGCACCGGCTAGAGGTTGGGACATGCGCTCTGGAGTTTCCTATTCACCTAGGTTTGAACCTTCCATAAGTGACTTAGCCTCTCTGAGCCTCATTTTCCCCATCTGTAAAATGGACATAGTAGTACCTACTTTGCAGGGTTGCTGTGAGGGTTGAATGAGGGGTCATGGGCAGTGCCTGGCACATAGCAAGTGTCTAGTAAACAGTGGCAGCAACCACTGCAGGCCAGACTTTGCCCATTAGGGCTGGTGAGGGTGTCACCTAATAGAGGCCAATCTGAGAAGGCTGCCTGGAGGAGGTGGAGCCAGAGATGGAAGAAGAAGTGAAAAGGAGCTGGGGTGTGTGAAAGAGCCTGTTGTCTCCCTCTGTTGTAGCTTGGGGATAGAAAGGGACCTCCTTGAGCAGCCCTGAGCTGCACCCACCCACTGATGAAGCTACCATCATGGCCCAAGTGACCCATAAACATGTCCTAGGGAGCAGGGGACACTTAGTCCACTCAAGACTGGGCCTTTCCCAAGCTCTGTAGCCTGCTCCTACGGCCATGACTCACCAAGTAGTGAGGCCAAAGACTCATCCTTATGGCCTCCGTCTGCAGAGCCACCAGGGCGAGCTCCTGCCCTGGGGACAGAACCAGAGGAATGGCTGATTGAGACAGGGCCCGTTGTCCAAAAGGAGAAACTTAGGGGCGAGAAGTGGAGCAGCTGTGGCTTAAGAAGTTCTTTGTCCCCACCACAGTCCTTACTGGACAGGGATTATGTCCCTGACAAGAATCTGCAGCTGACAGGGTCCAAGGCGCAAGGCCACAGCCCAGAGCTGGCAGTGAGAAGTTGGGGTTTAAACCCAGGGCAGTGATTATAGGAGGAATACCCTGGACTCTGCATTCTCTTCACAGCCAAGGACAGAGCCTGGCTGGTCCCAGCCAGGCAGTACACACTTGAGCAGTGGTGGGCTGAGGGACTGCGTCATATTCAGCCGCAGGTGTCCTGAGAAGCTGAGAGGAGATGCCCATGGCTGGCCTGGGAGGGGCCTCACGGGGACTTTGGATCCAGGTCGTAGTTACTGCTCCCTGCGTGGTTTCAAGAGGAGGTTTACCCTCTCTGGGCTGCCAGGGAAGATCAGGGTTAAACATAGGCCCTCTCTGCCCTCCTGGGGTGTGGAGCCCTGGGAAGCACTCTAGAGGGAGATGGTAACCACAGTGACGAATGGGCTGGGGCAGGGAGCCCCAAAGAAGAGCTCACAGAGCTGAGTATGACTGGAGCAAGCAGGAAGAGCCTGAGCCTGCTGCGGGCTCAGCCAAGGAACAACAAAAAAGACTAGTATGTGAACTTGGCAGAAAGAGGGGTTTAAGTTAGACATCAGGAGGAACATTCAGGTTAGACTCTGAAGCAGAGAGAAAAGGAGCTGGCATCCTCGCCAGGAAGGCAGGAAGCATCTTTGATAAACAGAGGAGAAGCTCTGGCTGAAGGCAGAGGGATGGAGGAGACATCTGGATGACACCCCTCTCCTTGAATAATCAAGATGGCCCTCTCCAGGTTGCCATGGCAACCAGAAGCCTGTCCCTCCCCTGGACAGAGGAAGTGGGGGGAGGGAGCAGATCTGAGAAAGCGGCTCAGACCTTGAGGTCAAGACAGTAGGGTGTAGAGTGGGAAGAAAGGGGTTGCCCCCTGACACCTCCCTTGGGAGAGGGAGGCAGCCACAAGAACAAGGGCCAGCAGTCCCTTCAGGCTGCCCCCAGTCCCCACCCCACATGAAACTCTGTGTTTTTCCAGTTGCTGGTGGTGACGTGGCCACCAGTCCCAGCTGGGCGAAGAACAGCCTGTGATTTCACCCTGGGCTGGTTCATTACCTGATGTCTCCATGACAACCAGCCCGTGACATCACAGGGCCAAAGTCCACAGGGGGAGCAGGCAGCTTTGGGGCTTTAGCGGAGGCACTTGCACCCCAACTGAGGTGGGGGCCAGGAGTCCTCCAAGCACACCACCACCTCAACGAATGACCTTGTTCAAGTCATGTCTTCTTCAGGCTTTGACATTACTACCAGCCTCCTCCTGGTCAAGCTCACTCTCTGGCCTGCGGCCAGAGAGCTTTAAAGCAGCTTCAGGTGATGGTCAGGGGCCTAGAAATATTTCAGCACCTATAAAAGTTCCTGGGACAGCCCGTAGCTAGTGCCATCCTTTTCACACCTTGATGACATGTGACATGCAGAATATCTATGACCTCAAGATTAATATTAGAGACTTAAAACTTTTTTGACTGGATGTATAGGAATAAATGTATTTTGCATCATACCCCTGTACACACACCCAGAACACATTCTTACCATTTATGTGTGTGCACGGACATGTGCATGTATGACTGTTTAATGTGCAATGTCAACAAAGCTTCAGGCAATGGGCTCTGATATTTTATATTCTATTCAACTCTATTCTTTTTTTTTTTTTTTTTTTGAGACAGGGTCTCACCCTGTCACCCAGGCTAGAGTGTAGTGGCTGGATCGTAGCTCACTACAGCCTCAAACTCCTGGGCTCAAACGATCCTCCTTGCCTCAGCCTCCAAAGTAGCTGGTACTAAAGGTGTGCACACTATACCCAGCTATCTGGAGGTATAGAGCTCCAGATGGAGGAAGGGAGCCAGTGCAAAGGCCCTGAGGCAGGACTGTGCTGGGCATGTCTGAGGAACACCCAGGAGGGCAAGAGAGAGGAGTATGATGAGGATTGAGGTAGGCCAGGGGGCCACAGGTCTCCCAGAGTAGCATGTGTGAGTTCTCTGGGGAGTCACTCAGGGTCTCACAACTACAGAGGGAGCTCTGGCCTGGCTTGAGCTCTTCCATTCCCTTCCCTATTCTGTTCTCCTCTTAAAGTGGTCCACCCTACAGCCTTGTAGGGCCCGGAATTTCTTTCCCTGCAAGCATCTCACTCAGCAGGTATTAGCAAGCCCCAAATATAGCTCTTTTCTCCTTCTCTGCTTGACCCTTGAAAAACTCACAGTCCTTGCCACGGCAGTGGTACTCACCCCACCCTGCAGTCTCCCGCTGGTCATGCAGACAATCTAATAAATCCTCTCCTTTGCAGGCGTCTGGATTTCTGTGGGTGATTCTCTGGGGAACATCCTCATTTAGTAGTGTGTGGGGAGAACTAGGCACTCTGAGTCAGGAGTGTGGCTGATGGCTGGGGCAGCAGGGCCTCCACCTTGGAGAAGGGGTCTGCTCCCTCCAGCTCATCCACAGTAGCTTGCCGAAAACACAGGGTCCACAATGCCTCTTTCTTCTTCATTTTGGATACTGCTAGACAATTTCTGAAGAACGAGAACAGTCTCTCTCCCTCAGCTGCCCATTTTACAGATGAGCCAGTAGAAGCTTGGAGAGATGAAGGCACCAGGTCAAGGTCTCAGAAGTGATAAAGGGCAGGACTGGGGTTTGACTGGACAGTCTGGCTCCAGACCCTTACCCGCTGACTTTGGAGCAGTTCCTGATAAGCAGACCCCTGAGATGAGGATCTGGGTACAGTGACTATGAAGGATTTTCCAGAGGAAACCAGTAGGGGACAGGGTGAGCTAGACAGAGGAGACCAGCCATGCAAGGGTATGGTCTCATACACAATCCTTGCCTGATCCCGCAGGAGACTCTGGGTGTCAGTCACAATGAATTTTCAGGTGGGCATAGTGGCTCATGCCTGTAATCCCAACACTTGGGGAGGCTGAGGCAGGCGGATCTCCTGAGCTCACTGAGTTCGAGACCAGCGTGAGTTAGAGCAAGACCCCTGCTTCTAAAACTAGCTAGGCATTGTGATGGGCGCCTGTAGTCCCAGATACTCAGGAGGCTGAGGCAAGAGAATCACTTGAGCCCAGGAGTCTGAGGTTGCTGTGAGCTATAATGTTATAGCACTCTACCGAGGGCAACAAAGTGAAACTCTGTCTCAGAAAACAAAACAAAACAAAAAACCCACTGAATTTTCTGACCCCAGCAAAGGAGCTGGGTGGGGTCTTGCACCTGCGGTCATTGGGTTGCTCTGGGTGGGCCCAACAGAGATTCCCAGGTATTTCCTCCTCCGATGTCCCAGGGGCAGCCCACATAGAAAAAGTCACAGGGGCTCCTCTCCACCTTGGAGAGGAGTCTGCTCCCTCCAGCCCATCCACGGTAGCTTGCCAAAAAAACAGGGTCCACAAGGCCTCTCTGTTCTTCGTTTTTGATCCTGCTAGACAATTTCTGACAAACAAGAACAGTCTCCCTCCCTCAGTTTCCCATTTTACAGATGAGAAAGTAGAAGCTTGGAGCAAAGCACCTGGGTTGTGGGGAGGGGCAGAAAACAGGTGAAAGAAACCCAAAGACTTGGGTGGAGCAGCCATGCTGCTCCCTAACCCCCAGTGACACAGTCTGGCTCAGAGCGTGAAGCCCGAGTGCTGCTGGGCAAAGTGGAGCACAGGAGCTGTGCTGCCCAGGGAGAGTGGCAAGGCCATGGGAAGGTGGAGGGGGGCATATCTGGAATGGACGTCCGGCTGATTGGATGGCACTGGGGAGAACAGGTGATGGCGGGACTCCGAGGAGACTTCCAGAGTTGTAGCTGGCGCAGTGGGGTGGATTTTGCGTCATTTTCTAAAATTGAGGAAAGAGGGCAAGATGGCTGTGGGTTTGAGGTTCTGTTTTGCCCATGTTTGCTTGCTATGCCCATTGGGTATCCATGCAGGGAGGTGGAAATTCAGCTGGGAGCTCAAGGGAGATGTCAGGGCTGGATGTGTGTGCCTGGTGCCATCAGCCTGCAGGTGTGACCAGGGGAGCGAGTGGAGAAGGATCAGGACTGGAGCAGAGGTGTGTGGTTAGGGACACCCTGGGAGCAGCCAGAGAGGCAGGAGGGGCTGGGAGGAGCGGGAGAGTGTGGCTGAAAGGGCCACAGGCTGGGCAGCATCCTGCAGAGTCCAGGAGACGGCGGGCGCTAGAACAGTCTCCACTAGCCTTGGCCTCTTGCAAGCTTCTGGCAAGTTGGCAGGGCCATCTCGTGAAAGCCTGCTTGGATTGGGCAGAAGAGAAACTGTGAGATGAGGAGGCAGAGGTCATGTGTGACTGTCTATAAGTCTGGCTGTGAAGCGGGAAGCAGTGGCCAGAGGTTTTTAAAAGTCAGGAGATGCTTGGGCTGCTTGGATGCTGGTGGGTGCTCTAGGGCTCTGAGGTGCTGGAGCCCATCCCTGCCCTTCACCCCAAGATCTGCTGAGGAGAGTGGAGAGAAGATGCAGGAGGTGGCCTTGCAGCATGTGAGATCCTGATGGGACGGCTCCAGGCTGATGGGGTTGAGAGGATGGAGGAGAGAGAGCAGGGACTGGCTCCAGCCCCTATGTGGTCTTGGATGGAGTGGGGACAACTCTTCCTTTGTGACAGGAGGGAAAGGAGACAATGTGTGCAAAGGTACAAGCAGAGTGGTGATTTGGGGTACAAAAATCTGGGTGGCGCCCTCCCAGGGCTTCTGGACCCAGTGAGGACTGGGGAGGGGCCAGGTGTGGGGCACCGTGGGGCACAGGTCTGAGAAGAAAAGACATGGTGAAGCTGTGACCTGGCAGGAGGGAAACTCCTCAGGAGACGGAGGAACAGGATGCGGGCAGTGTCCTGTACGAGGCCAATGACTTTCTCCATTGACATTCAGCTCCCAAGGTCCAGGCTCAGAGCAGGAGGCTTAGAGGTAAAGGCATGTGCCAGAGGAGCTCAGAGGACAGGCTGGGCCAGAAGGGAGGCCGGGGTATGAGGAGCTAGCGGGAAGGAGGAGAAGTAGATTGGAGGTTCCCATGAGGTCAGAAAATGCTGAGCACGGGCGCTACAATTAGTAGAAATGGGGGAAAAAGAAGATGGGGCCAGTAATGCCCACCACTGAGGGGAGCAGACAGGAGGCCATCTGGCTGGACCCCTCCCTCACTGTGGATGCGAATCTGTTTGCTATAAAATGATAATGGATAATAAGACAAAGCCTGTCTCATAGGCCTGGCTTGAACACACTTTGTAAGCAAGAGAGGGCTGTGGTATCTAAGTTCCTCCCATCTTTCTTATTTCCAGATCTGTTCACAAGTGCCCACAAGGATGGCCCCATGCCCCAGGGCATGGACCCTCTGAACCCAGACCTGCCCTCTGGCCACCCACCCACCATTGCTCCAGACCATGTCACTGGCAAGGTAACAGGTCGTGCCTCATCCCTGCTCCTGCCTGTGCCCTGATGACCACCTGTCCCCTACAGTTCTTCATAGGGAACAGACACCATTTCAACCTCCTTCTTCCTGCCGACCCCAGCTTCTCCCTGTAGGATCAGGGGCCACTGAGGTTTGCACTGAGCAGAATGAGGGTCCAGACAGAACAGAGCATTTGGGGATGGGAAGAGGGCTGTTTAAAAAAGACTTTCCAGCCTGAAGGGATTCCTGTCCAAATTAGCTTAGCCTTGCAAGCAACACATTCTGCTACCAGCCCAGACACCTTAGCAGCTTCAGGAATAAAAGGAATGGAATTCTCCATCCAGATAAGTTAGGAAGATGTTGCCAGGGGCCCCCAATCCTGGTGCCTAATTTCTACCCTTGCCCCAGGGCTGTGGCTTGAACCTGCCGGTTGGTAATAATTACCTTCCTCTGCCCAAGCACATACCAGCAGCTTAGCACCTTGCCTACCTTAAGTCTTTTATGCTCCACCACAACTGGTGAGGTAAATGACATTGTCACCATTTTACGGAGGAAGAAACTGGTGTTCTGGGCTGTGAAGGACAGTTTAGGATGTCCAGCTAGGAAACCACGAAGTGGAAACCCAAACCCAAGTCTGCCCTTAAAGCTGCACCTGCTCCCTCTCCTCCCAGCCACCATTGCCCCTCCTGTCTCTGTATGCCAGGGACGCCAGCACAGGGCCCATGAGCAGGCAGACCCTGACCTCGTGAAGCACCAGGAGGCTGACCCCACCCCCACCAGGCTCCAGGCTTCGTGCCCTCTGCAGGCACAGTGGGCCCTGCCTGAGCCTCTTCCCCATCTTGTTTCAGGACAAACAGATGGATTTCTGTTGGGATCCTTGGCAGGTCAGTGCACTTGCCTGTCCCCTTGTCTGGCCAGCCCCAGCTGACGCCATTGCCCTTCCCTCTGCTGCACCCAGCCCAGCCACACTGTCCTGCCAGTCCTGAGAGAGGCAGGCCCCAGGGGAGGGGGCCTGAGGACAACTGTGGGCATGGGGGCGGTGGGAGTTGGTGGTATCTGTCTGGCTTTACCTGGTCCAGAGGACCTGGGGCGGGCTGCTCATGGGGAATGGTCATACTGGGGGAGGGCATCTGGCAGTCTGCCCCCTCCAGCCACCCCCTCCTTCTTTCTCTAGAGGTGCTTCCAGTCCACCAATGGCTACCTATCCAACTCCAGATCCTGCTCCAGCAACTACAACGTGGCAGCCCTGGCCACATCGTCCCTTGTGGGTAGGTTCCAGCTACCCCTCTTATGCCCTAGAAGTTTTCAAGGCACCCCCTGCGTTCCCCCACCCCCCACCTCCCAGACACTACCTGTGGGAAGAGCAAAGGTGAGTTGCAGCTGGAGGGATCACAGCCTGTTCCTAAATGCCAGACTCTGGGTCAGCACAGGGATCAATGACTTAGGGTTCCTGCTCCATGGGTTACATTGTTGGGTTCTCAAGAAGCTTTGAGAGGGTGGGCCAGAGTGTTCAGATGTCTGTCTGGCATGGTCCCCCTGCCTCTCTGCCAGTCACATCACCTTCAGCTAGGTTCCCTGGACACAAAGCTAAGACACCTAGAGCAACTGGGGCATGGGCAGGCTGGCCAGGAGAGGGGATCTTGCTGTCTACCATGACATCCGCTCCAGGTGGCCCCAACATGGCCTTCCAGGTTCTCAGATCACCAGCCTCTCTGTCATGGCCTTGCTCCAGGCCCTTCAGCCCTCCCCAGCACCCTGCAATGCTCTGCAGAGAGCCCTTTTGGGGCCTGTGCTGTTTCCTGCACCTGAAACCCCTTCCCTCCCTTCACTTGCGGTAGAATCTGTTACCTCCAAACACTGTCTCTGATGGCCAGCACTCCCAAACTGGGAGTTCCCAGCTTTCCTCATCTTTCCTCCTCACCCCCATCTTTCCCATTTTCTCAGAGCTCTAGTTTCCCCAGTGGAGACCCTGACTTTTTTTCTTTCTTTCTTTCATTCTTTCTTTTTTTTTTTTGAGGCAGAGTCTATGTTGCCCTCAGTAGAGTGCTGTGGCGTCACAGCTCACAGCAACCTCCAATTCTTGGGCTTAAGCGATTCTCTTACCTCAGCCTCCCAAGTAGCTGGGACTACAGGCACCCGCCACCATGCCTAGCTATTTTTTTGTTGCAGTTGTCATTATTATTTAGCTGGCACAGGCCAGGATCGAACTTGCCAGCCTTGGTGTATGTGGCTGGCATCATAACCACTGTGCTACGGGCACTGATCCTAGACCCCGACTTTCTTAAATCTTGCCATTCCTCACATTGTGGCTTCGGAGACCCTGGTGACTTCCAGCAAGCTCTGTGTTCCTTCCCAGCCTTGGTTAATGGAGATTCTGGATCATTCCTGACAACCCCTCCCCTGTCATCATCCACACCACCAGGGGGTCTACTCTTATCCTGTGCCTGCCCCTGTCTCTTGCTGGGTCCCTGCGATGGCCCTAAACCTCTAGTCAGGGTTTCTCTTTCTAAATTAGGCTCTACCCTGTCACTCTCCTCCCATTTCCCTGCTGTGCCTCCCCATGGCTGCAGGACCATCTACACCCTCTGCGTGGCTCTCTCAGTCCCCTATCCTGGCATGGCCTCTTGTCTCACCCATGCAGGCCCTGGACTCACACCAGGTGCTTCCAGGCCTTCGTCCTCCTCTCATCCTTGAAGTAGCTTCCAGTCCTACCTCCATCTGTCCAAACCCAGCCCACCTTCCAAGCCCAGTGCTAGGCCCCCTCTTCTCTGCTTGCTCCACTCCACCAGGTGTTACCCTCAGTAGGACTGACCCCATCGCAGAGATGCCCTCTCAGAGCATGTTAATGAATGGATCACAGGGAAAGGTGGGGGATCATGAGCGATCCTTGAGTGCGTCCCCTTGGGCAGAAGGGTCTGAACTTGGTCAGAAAGAGAGTGAGGGATGTGGCTGGTCTTGGGAGAAGTAGCCAGTGGGTAGGAATACTGACCAGGAGAAGGATACCGGGAGGGGCACGCCTGCCATTGGGGGGAACATCAAGTATGGGGGCCACAGAGCTTGGGGAGCACGGGGCAGGGTGGGTACAAGGTGCTGGCTACACATGGGGAATTGGTAGGTACAGGCTGTTGGAGAGGTGCAGGCACAGCGTCGGTGAAGGGCCTGTGTCAGGGCAGTTGCCCAGTGCCCTCCATGCCCCCAGGGGTGGTGCAGAGCATCAAGGACCACATCACAAAGCCCACAGCCATGGCACGAGGCCGCGTGGCCCACCTCATCGAGTGGAAGGGCTGGAGTGCCCAGCAATCTGGCTGGGAGCAGTCCCCGGCTGAGGATGAGCATTACTGCTGCCTCCCAGACGAGCTGCGTGAGGCCCGTTTTGCTGCAGGTCAGTATGGGGGGAAAGGGGGGGACTTGCTGGGGCTCTACAGGGGTGAAGTTGGGTCCTCAGGGGACATAGATAACCCTGTGGGCAGGGGAAAAAATTATGTAATGTGGACAGGGCATTAAGTGGGCACTCTTGGTCACTGGGGCATGGATGGGCATCCTGGTGGGGCCACTGTCCAGCCTGTCCTGATGCCAGCTTGTTCCGGCACTGATGCCCTCTGCCCATGCCCCCATTGGAGCTAGGCCTTGCTGTCCCCTCAGGAGTTGCTGAGCAGTTTGCCATCACAGAGGCCACACTGAGTGCCTGGTCCTCACTGGATGATGAGGAGCTTCACCTTGAGACCAGCCCCCAGGACGTCATCCAGCTTCAGGGTACAGCCAGTGGGCACCAGGGCGGGGTGGGCAGAGCAGCGCTGAGCCCAGATATCTGCTCTACCACCAAATGCAGTGTGACCTCGGGAAAGCCCCTTCCTGCCCTCTGCCTTAGTCTCTTCATCTGTAAAATGGAACCAGTCGTCCTTGCCCTGAGAGTATGGTACCACAAGCATACCAGAGAGAAAACCATGGTGGATATTGTGAATTAAGTGCTACTGTGCTGAGGGCTTACACGTGGGATTTCACATAATCCTCACGACAACCCTAGGGAGCAAGTCCTGTTGTCCCCATTTTACAAATGAGGGAACTGAGGCACGGAGAGGTTCAGAAATTCACCCCAGAAGACACAGCTAGAAGTGTCAGAGCCAGGATCTGAAACTTACCTCCAGGCACAACCCATGCCTTTCTAGAACCCCAGTTACTACTGAGGGCTCCAAGAAGCCTGGATCCTAGGTGCATTTAACGCTCCCTCTGACCAGGAAGTGAGGGGCGGGGAGGAGACAGAGGCCCAGGGAAACACTGGTTGGCCCCATTTTCAGGGCACGCAGGCTGGCTCTGAGCCTATTCTTGACAACTTTGCTTACTGCCTCAGGAGGAAACTGTGCACAGAAAGGGAGGGTGTCACTTGTCAGCAGTGACACAGTGGGATTTGGAGCAGGTCTTCTGTTCCCTGCTCTCCCTCACACACTCCAGAGGGTGAGGAACAGGATGCAGGAGGACACCCCCCCCCAATTGCTTTTCCAGACCTGGAGAGCCTCTACCTTCAGGACAGCCTCCCGAGCGGCCCCTCACAGGATGACAGTCTTCTGGCCTTCTCCCCCCTCCTCTCCTCCAATGGCTGGCCCTCCCCCGAGGAGCTCCCCGTCACAGCTGGCAGCCCTCAGCCCCCTAGCCCAGCACAGCAGCATCGGCAGCGGCTGCCAGGAGCCCTGGGGCCCGAGGGTGGGGCCCAGCCTCTGGGCTCCCTCCCCTCGGTGGACAGCAGCTCTCTCTGGGAGGAGGAGGATGAGGTGTTCTACAACTGAGGCCTGGGTCCAGCGCCTGCGCACACCATGACCTTGCCTGGTGGGCAGCTCAGGCATATCAGGACCCTAGAGCCCAGGGCAGGATATCTCTTGACCTGTTGGGGCAGGCAGAGGGTGGCCAGGGAGCCAGCACTCCTGTGGACCACTCTGTGCCTCGGTGGACCTGACACGATGGGGCTGGAGCCATAGCCCCCTCCTCCCTTCGTTACTTGGCTCAGGTGGGCATCTTCCCAGTGGGGTATCTGCCTTCAGGGAGCTCAAGGACTATCTGCACTCACCAGGGCATCTGCCCCAGGAAAACAGACACAAGGCCCCCAGGCGGACACTGGAGTGGGGCCTGGACCCTGGGACTCAGTCCCCCCCAACCTTCTGTGTATCTACCCCCATCAAAGCAGGGGTAGCCACTTCTGGTAGCTAAGTGTCACTCCTCAGCTCCTCACGAGAACGTCTGTCTCTCCGAGTGTCTGTCTGACCCTTACTCTCCTCGGTGCCCATGCCCCCCACTCTGGGAGCCCCCCCTCCCCCTCCTATCTCCCTCAAGGTTCTCTGAAGACATTAAAGTGGTGGATTCACCTGGATGAACTTGGCTTGCTCTTTTCTGGGGAAGGCCTAACCTTGGGCCCCTGGGGAGGGGGTCCAGAGGGACTTAGGGGAGGACCCCAGCCTCTAACACAGAGTTGGCAGACCTGCTACCACCCAGCCAGGAGAGGCCCCATGGAGGATGCCTAAGGGTCTGTGGACTCCCCAAGGAGCCACACCAGGGATCCCATTTTATCAGCAATGGCTCAGCCCAGAAGGGGACCAGAACTGGGTGAAGATCACTGGGCCACAGGGTTCTGCTTATGCATGAGGACATCACGAGACCCAGTGGGAGACCCTCTCTCCTCAGCATCTCCCTACCAGCAAGTAGAGGAGGAGGAGACTGGGGACCTAACTCTGCAGCACTGTGTGACCACCACGGCCCCAGGAGCTGACTCTGAGCCAGCACAGGAAAGGAAGGAGCTCAGGTGTTAGGCCACCCTTGGAATTGAGAGACTAGCTTTATTTTTCTCAGAGGCCTCCAGTTGGGAGTTAGACAACCCCCCAGAAGGCAGCTGTGGCTGCCCTTGGTGACAGCATACTCTAATCTCTTCATTCCTGAACATTCACTAAGCATCTGCCATGTGCTGTTTTTCTGCCATTTTACATTCTGAGCTCTGTCCAAGGTGGGATTTGTCCTTCAAATCCCCTAGGAGTTGAGCTGGGCTGGAGGAGAGGGGTGTGTTGCGATGGGGAAGAGAGTCAGGGTCTCTACCCAGCCTTGGTGGGGGGGGGTATGGGATGGGAGGGACAGCTGAGGCATCATTTCTTCCTGGCAGACTGGCTCATTTCAGGGGTGGTGGGTTAGTCAAGTTGGAAATGGCTTTCTTCATCTAGAACACAGAAAAAGGGTTTTTTGGGTGGCGCTCATAGTTCAGTGGGTAGGGCACCAGCCACATACACTGAGGCTGAAGGGTTCCAACCTGGCCTGGGCCAGCTAAAACAACAATGACAACTGCAACAACAAAAATATAGCCAGGCGTTATGGTAGGCGCCTGTAGTCCCAGCTACCTGGGAGGCTGAGGCAAGAGAATAGCTTGAGCCAAAGCTACTTGGGGAGTTTGATGGTTGCTGTGAGCTGTGATGCGAGGGCAACAGCTTGAGACTGTCTCAAAAAAAAAAAAAAAAAAAAGCAAAAAAGAAAAAGGTTTTTTTTTTTGGAGGGGTGGGATGCAAAAAAGTTGACAGTGGGGGATTTGACTGCCCTGATAGTGGGGGTATCAAATCTGGGGTGATTGCATAAATGGGATCACCAAAGCTCAAAGTGGGACAGGCTGGCCGCTGGCCACAAACAAGGTAGGGTAGCCAGACCCAGTGGCCACTCTGGGCCAGAAAGTGGGGCTCATAAGAATCCTTTGAGGCCCTCAAATTTGTATGTGGTCACCACCACCCCCACCACCCTAGTGTGCTCAGGCAGTGTTCTCTCTGCCCTTGGGCCCCTGGTACCTCGGCCCAGGACACAGAGCCCACAGCTCTGCCCTGCGATGTCACGAAGAGCGATTGAAGGTTCAACAGCTCGAAGAGGTTGTGTGCCTGGTGGGGGATTGTTAGGAAATGCTGGAGGGTAAGGGACATCCAGCCTGCCCTTCTGGCCCACTGCCCCACATTCCTGTGCTAGGCAGCAGGACTGGGCTCCCTGTGCATGGAAGGTAAGGACTTGGGCCTGCGATGTTCAGTGTGGCCACAAGGGGCCAGCAGAGTCCATGCAAGGGGCTGGGCAGTGCTCAGGCAGGAAGGACCCATCATCCAGCATCTTCCCCCAGCAGCAGAGAGGGGTTGGAGCTGCCTCCAGGTCCTAAGCCTGCTTGTGTCCTTCCCCACCCCAAATGCCAGACTCTGTCCTGAGTGGACAGGGAGGATGTGGTGGGCCTGAAATTGAAATCCACACATGCCTTGATGCACTGTCCACTCTCTCTCCACCCAGTATTTCCTAAGCCTTCCCACTTCCCTAGTTTCTCTGCATCATCCCAACAACACTGGCAGTGAGGGGTGGACAGGGCAGGAGCTGCTGTGCCCATTCTGGTGATGAGGAGTCAGGCCCAGGACAAGCAGAAGGCACCCTGGTGACGTATGGGAAGTGAGAACTAGAGTTTCCTCATTAGGCTCTTCTCTGCCCCAGGGTTCTTATCTGCCTGCATTCTTGAATTCTCACCATTACCTGGTGCAGGGAGGTCTCTGGGGTCAGCTGCAGTGTTACTGGCTCTGTGGGGCAGCCCCCAGCCAAAATGTCCTGGAGACACCGCTGGTGATGGGGGTTAGGGTTAGGGGCGATTTAGGCCAGCCTCTCCCTTCCCCAGGTCTGCCCCTGTCAGATCACCTCTCCCACAGGAGATCAGCCAGCCCCTCCCCTCACAGCCCTGATGCTCCCCATCCCAATGCCCCCATGAGTACCCACCTGGCGTCCTGGAGTCCAGGAAGGAGGCTCAGCCTTGAATGCCTGCACCAACTGGGCCCTCTGCACAAAGCCCACCAGGATCTGAGACTCTGGCAAGTGAAAAGGGAGCAGGAGAGGGGCACACTATGAAAATGAACTGTTCTCATGTCTCCTGGGAACCTGACACCAGCCTAGATGTCTATTATAACTATTAAGACCCATTTTACAGGATAGGAAACTGAGGTTCAGAGGCACAGATATCCTAATTTTCTTGCCCAAGATCACTCAGCTCCGGTTCACATTTTGTACTTGTCCCAAGAGGAAATGATGCTTTTGTTAGATCTTTCACCAAGATTTGGCTTATGTGTCTTTTACCAAGGGCCACCATTCTTTTGCCTTTAAAAAGATACTTTCAGCTGGGCATCCGTAGCACAGTGGTTATGGCGCTGGCCATATGCACAGGGGCTGGTGGGTTTGAACCTGGCCAGGGCCTGCTAAACAACAATAACAAAAGCATAGCTGGGCACTGTGGCAGGCACCTGTAGTCCCAGCTACCTGGGAGGCTGAGGCAAGAGAATAGCTTAAGCCCAAGAGTTTGAGGTTGCTGTGAGCTGTGATGCCACGCACTCTACCGAAGGCAACATAGTGAGACTCTGTCTTGAAAAAAAAAAAAGAAAATGCTTTCCTCAAGGCATCAGGGATAGGGCAAGGGGACTCAGATAGAGAATGCTTAAAAGGAAGCCTGGGGGGAAGCTTCCGGAAAATGCTAGTGGTGTCCCCTACATCCCCACATCAGGCCTGGTTTCTAGAATCCCAAAAGTTGTTTGTGGAGTGTATTACTAGCACCCTCTTATCTCTCATTTAGACATGTAGAGCACCACAAAGTAGGGTGGTTATTATTTCCATTTTACCAATGAGGAAACTGAAGCTCAGAGAGGTGAAGTGACTTGCCCAAGGTCACACAGTGGCTAAGTCACAGAGCCTGGATTCAGATTCAGGTCTGTCTGACAGGTCCAAGGCCCTGCTTACACTTTCCTGGGCCCTACCTGCCAAGAGGAAGTCAGAAGAACTTCCTCCCTTTTCACTCCCCCCCACACCCCCTGCCCTACCGACCAATTCCTCCTTCCTTCCTGCTGGGCACCTGTGGTCTCCACCAGGGGGTACTCAGCCATGTCTGTGGAGGTCACAACCTTGACCACCTCCTCCAGCGGCATGTCCTTGGCCACTGTGGTGATGGTGCAGTTCATGAAGTGCTCCACAATCACACGGTGGGAACTGTGGGCAGAGGGAGTCTCACATCAGGTCCTGGGAGTGGGTATCAGACTCCCAGCCGCAGACACCCAGGGGGAGCTTAGCTGGAACCAGGGGCCCATGACTCTCAAGTGTGGGCAGGGGCTAAGAGATTCTTGAAATGAGCAACTCCCAGAACCCCATGATGAGCAGGAGCCTGGAGCCCACCTCTCTAATGGCCCAGTTCCAAACCCCCAGCCCCTGGCCCCATTCCCCCCAGACCCGCTCCACTTTGGTCGGTTTTATACAGCAGCCTTTCCCTGTGAATAAAGGTTAATAGTGGGGGTGGGGGGGGGTGATAATAAAACTTCAAAGTTGGGGCCACAATATCACAACAATATAAAAAATAAAACTTCGCGGGCCTAGGCGTTAAAAACACCCTGACC